>JAADYJ010000477.1:0-20450 GCA_023338205.1 Halophytophthora polymorphica
CGGCGTGCACCTGCGTACTCGCGAGCAGCAAGGAACTGGCCAAGCACCAATCCCAAGAGCACAGCGCTTCGCATCGTTGCCACTACTGCGGCTCGAGCTTTTCGCGGGTGGAATTACAGCAGCACCTGGAACAAGATCGGTGCGACCACGTATTGGTGCCTGTAAGTGGATCCTTGCTTGTGGATTGCATCCAGACCGCTCCGTCCTTATTCACCGAGGACTAACCTCTTGGCGGTGTGGGGTCAGTGTGGATTGTGTGGTCTTTCGTTCAAGAAGAAAGACGCGATGGTGCACGAGCGAATGTGCTCCAGTCGCACCGAACGTTGTGACGTACGTCCCTTCAAAGCCCATTGGACTGCGGACCGTGGTTCAAACCCACTCACTGGCGCGCTCTACTGCTCCGTTTACATCCTCAGGTATGCAGCACATACATCCGCATCGGAGATTTCGACGCTCATACCTCCGAGTGTGGTGTCATGCCGTTAGAATCCAACGCAAGCCCAGCAGCGACTCCAATCGAGACAACAACCACCCCGCATGCTATTGAGTGCGTGTATTGCTCAATGGGCGGCTTTTCCAGCATCACCGCAGTGGAGAAACACGTTTCTCGGGACTGTCGCGTCGCTCGAGCGTTCTCGAAACCACTCACGCCTACAGAGAGCAGCAACCAAGAGAGACTGGAGACGACGGTGCCGAACACAACCAATGCCAATGTGGGGACGATGGCGAAGTCCGTTCTGGTCCAGGGCCGGATGCGGCGCAAGGAGGACGCTGACGTGCTTCGCGCTAACGCAGGCTTCATCGCTGATCAGACACGACAAGCCCCAGTGATTTCAACCAAAGCAAGGCGTGAGCTGGAGGACGCGAGCAAGGCGCACCTCGCTGCTTCTCTGCCCAGACCCGTGCCAGTGCCAGTGCCCCGGCCGGGCCAGAAGCGCGAGAAGATGCGGAAGCCCAAGATTCGAGCGAATCCGCCGTTGCGCGCGCTGCCTGGCACGGGCAGAGACAACGCTGTTAAAGGTTTGCGCACCGGGGGCCTCACTATTGGAGGCGTCGCCGCAGATCTGCGCGTGCCCGGCACCGGGTTGCCGTTGCAGCCGCCGCGAATCGGCAGCCGAGGAAGACGGAAGGCTGCCGCTGCACTCCCACCGCCTGGAAGACTCAAGAAGCTGCCGTAGCGAGCTGCAACCGCGCAGTAATGAAGCATTACGCGTCACCTCACCACGACGCCTTCCTGCATCCCAGTGCTCGGATCTGAGGATCCATTCATGGATACACTGGAAGAGGGTACGCCATCTGAACTTGATTTCTGTATGCACTTAGTGAAACCAAGTTCAATGCTGTGCACTGAGGAGGCTCGTACCCCATTCTCATACTGGACGCAAGTCAGATGGTACTTCTGATACTTCTGTGCATCAGATTTGGTTTTACCAGGGGTGGGGGACAAGTAGGCCCAGCACCGACCTCGGATTGGTGGAAACGAAAACAAGCACATTCCCGCCAATCTACGCTGCCCATTCTGCATCCTTGCAATCGGATTGGCGGATAAGCCCGTGTTGTGCCTCTTGGGTTTTGGCGCCAAACCCCCGCACCGGGAGAGGGCCCGTCACCCCTCCCACTCCTATACAAATCTCGATATCCTTGCCAGATGCCGTCCGTCCCGCATGGGATAAGGACCCCACGGAGCTTTTGGCGCCAAAGGCCATTGGTAAGTGGCGACCAGTGGCGACGCACGCACACAGTCGGCAATTTGCGGGGCAAGAAGCAGCAGATCAGCGAGCCAAGCAGCGCAGTAGGAGCGGTAGAGCAAGCAAGAAAGCAGAGCCAGCCAAGATGTTTGAAGCGCGGCTGCCCCAGGGGCGCATCGTGAAGCTGATCGTGGAGGCCATGAAGGACCTCATCTCGGAGGGCAACATCGACTGCACCAAGTCGGGCCTGGCGCTGCAGTCCATGGACGGCTCGCACGTGTCGCTCGTGTCGCTGCTGCTGCGCGCCGAGGGCTTCGAGCACTACCGCTGCGACCGCAACATCTCTCTGGGCATCCAGACGGCCTCGCTCTCCAAGATCCTCAAGTGCTCAGGCAACGATGACGCGCTCTCGCTCTCGGCCGAGGACAACGGCGACGCGCTCAACATCATGTTCGAGGCCACCTGTACGTTACCCTGTCTGTGCTTATTGGCTGCGTGCTGGCGTGCGCGATGAAGGCCTGCCCGGCGCTCCTTACTGACGACGACGCGCTTTCCTTGTGGCTTGATCTGGCGATGCAGCGGGCGACCGCGTGTCGGACTTCTCGCTCAAGCTGATGGACATTGACAGCGAGCACCTGGGCATCCCGGGCACGGAGTACGTGGCCACGGTGCGCATGCCCGCGGGCGAGTTCCAGCGCATCTGCCGCGACCTGCAGACCATGGGCGACACGTGCACCATCTCGGTGGGCAAGGAGGGCGTCAAGTTCTCGGTGGCGGGCGATCTGGGCGCCGGCAACATCACGCTCAAGAACAACACGGCGGCTGAGAAGGAGTCCGACCGCGTCATCATCACCATGGAGGAGCCCGTGGAGCTCACCTTCGCGCTCCGGTATTTAAATATGTTCGCCAAGGCCACGCCGCTGTCTGAGACAGTTACGCTCTCCATGTCGCCGGGCATCCCCGTCGTGGTCGAGTACGCCATCGGCGACATGGGCTACATGCGCTTCTACCTGGCGCCCAAGGTCGAGGAGGACGACTAAGCACGTTCATGTCGGCGCCACGACGCGGACTCTTCTTCGCCCGCGCTGCCCACCAAGTCGACGTCCGTGTGCGTCGCCTTAGACGCTTAGACGCCTTAGGCCTGATCTCGATGTCGCTACGTCATTCGCGCGGAGGTCTCAAATATATACGAGTAGCTTTCAAACCATGCGCCCGTCGACACGGCACCATGCAGCCAGCGTCTTGCAGTGCATTGGCATGACAGATTCAAAATGCCATTTTGGTGTCGGAGCACCTTCAAAATGTAGTAGTTCCCTTCCTCCACGTGGTCATGGACACGTGCTCTAGAGCTGATCGAGCGGAAGACCAAATAGTCATAGCACAACTTCTTCAGAGGCAGATCGTATTCGTGACTGCCACTCCTGGCCGCTCGCTTTACTGCGCCCACGTCATGAGGTTCGAGTACGTCACGTAGACGAAGGTGAGCATGCCGACGGCCACGACGAAAGAGTCCACGATACGCGCCAGCCACGACGACTGCGGCTGCAGCTTCATGTAGAACAGTGGCGGGTACACCAAGCTCAGGGGCACTGCAGTAGGTCACACACACATCACCACATAGTGTTAGAAGGCCGTCACACCTCAATGCAGCCGCATCTTCCGCGTCAACCACGTAGGTCCAGTGTCAAAAGAGGCGTCCTTACCACAGCAGAAGGCGCCGACGATGGAGACGAAGAGATCCAGCCGGTCCTGGCCAAAGTAGGCGATGCAGACCGTGACGACCACCGCCACGGCGCGGAAGCAGTTCTTGGCCACCTTCTGACCCGAGGCGCGGTGCTTGAAGCCCAGCATCTCTTCGATGATCTTGACGGCCGGGAAGAGGAAGAGCGGATAGGAAAGCAGCTGGGCGCACGAGTAGCCGAACTGCACCGAGCTGGACCAGCCATTGCGCGGCAGACTGCTGGTCACCATGGGCGCGATGCCTCCGCCGAACGTGAGGTAGTTGATGCCCGCGAAGAACGAGTAGAAGAAGAGCAGCCCCACCACCGTCCAGGTGAGCAACTTGGGGAACTTGGCTTGCCGCGCCTTGTTGAGTGAGCTCTGCGTGGGCAGCACGAGCCCAATGCCCTCAAAGGTGAAGATGGACGTGCCGATGAAGACCGGGTAATCCTGCTGGTTGAAGAGCACGACGTCTTGGGCGGGCCCCTGCGAGCCCAGCAGCCAGAAGCTGTTGCCCAGGATGAAGGCCAGGCCGTAGAGGATGAAGACGTCAGCGATGAGGTTGCTGATGGAGAAGTAGCTGATGTACCGGATCCACGACAGCGGGATGTACACGGCGATCTGCAGCAAGATGAGCGTGGACGTCGGGACGGGGGATCCCCAGTACGCCAGCACCTCCGACATGTTCTGCGCCACGAAGATCACGTACGTGCAGCAGAAGCCCGCCTGCATCATGATGATGGAGATCTGCACCATGCGGCGGCCCCAGTCGCCGTACGCCTTGTAGCCCACGTGGCCGTATGTGCCGCCCACGAGCTCACGGCACTGCAGCAGCCGCAGCATCGCGTACAGCGTGAGCGCGGCCACGAACGTCAGACAGAGCGGCGAGAAGAGGATGCCGCCGCTGCGGAACCCGTCCGGCAGGAACAGGATGCCCGTGCCCACGAATGACTTGAGCAGCGTCAAGAGTGCATGCCACAGCGTCGTGGTCTTGGCCTTCTCCGCCGATTGACGTCGAGTTACGCGTCCTGGAGACTTTCCCGGCGATTTGAGTAGCCCGGTTCGCTCGGACGGCGTGCCCAGTCTGCATCAACAACAGCAAACAGCAAAAGCGTCTAGCATTAGAGCACTGCAGCGCGGAAAGGAGAACCGCATATGCGATAAAAGACGCAATGCGCAGCGTACTCTCGCGTGGACGTGCGCTTGGTGGGGAGGCTGCGCATGGGCGGCGTCATGAGCAGACTGCGCGCGCGCTCCTCCACGGTCATCTCGTCGTAGGCGTCGTTGTCCTGGGACAGGATGCTGCCGATGAAGGGGTCGTAGACGCTGTTGATGCGGTCGATGATTTGGTCGCGCAGCGCGCGCGAGACCACGGGCTTGGGCGCGTTCTGCAGGTGGTGGCGACGGAACCCGCCGGGCACGGCGATCTCCAGCGCCTTGGGCGTGGACGTGTCCGACATGAGGTCGGGCTCCGACTCGCGCCGGCCCGTGATCTGCGGCGAGCTGCGCAGCGCCTTCTCCAGGTCGTACACCGTGTCAGCCATTGGCGTCTCTCTTTGCTCTCGTGCGACGGACGGTCTAGGCACCGGCGGAACGCGATTGAAGATGGCGGGCGGACGAAACGGCCGCGGGCGTTGCGAGCTGCGGGGGAGGGGGCTAGCGGGGAGCTCGGGCCACGTGGTCGGAGGAGCGTGGAGCGCGAGACGGCGCTGGGGAGGCAGACAGAGAGCTGCACGCGGCGCTTCCTCGAGACGTCTTCCAGGCGAAGCTTGGCTCGGCTGCTCGACTTCTCTTCCGCTGCGCTAATTGGCAAGTGAGTGCGTTGCGGCGGCGGCTGGGATCCCGAACGGTCGAACGCTTTGGCCAATGGTATCCCTAGGTTAGATCATTTCGCGCCAATGAGAACCGAAATTGCAACACACATACCTGCGTCAGCAAGTTAGCCCGGTCTATGCTCGTGCAACCTGCAGAATGCGATATGTGTTAGCCTCTGCCGCTGAAGGGGCGCACTGACATATGGCGCGTTGTAGCGAGCGGCGCTGTAGAAAACAATATCCGCCGAGGTCAAATGCATGAACTTCAAGATGATGGGAATGCAATGACACAGGTCTGGTGACACCCCGTCATCACGGGGTAGGGCACACCTGCGAAAAATGAACTTCGCTACTTTAGTGTTTTCGTGTGGCCCACACATTAGGGATTCATGCGCTCCCGCGCCTCGCTCCAGGCATTCGACAGATCGAGCCATCCGACGGCAGCGAACATGGAGGCGCTCGCGCAGTATGCGTCTAGTGACGACGAGGACCGGCCGCAGACACAGCCGCAGGCGCAAACGTCGACGATCGTGAGCCTCCCCGTGGTGAACTCTGCGCCGTTCGTGGGTGCGACGGACCGCGAGGCGCAGGAGACCGCAGCCGCGTTCCTCAAGGCGGCCTCGCAGAAGCAGTTGGCCGTGAACCTGCCGGTGGAGTCCACGCTGGCGCCCGTCCAGGGTCCGCAGGCCAGCGGCGACAAGGCGCTGGCTCTCACAGACCCGCTGCGCGCCGGCAGCGGCAAGCAGGTGGTGACGGGCGTGGTGGAGCAGGCGGACATGGAGGACTTGAGCTTCGAGGCGCAGTACCACACGTTCAACCAGCAGCACTCGGGCATGGGCACGCGACGGCGGAAGGCCAAGGCGCCACCGCCGCCGCCTGCGCTGCCCGGCACCCCCACAGACACCATTGTGGGCGTGAGCGACGAGAACGTGTTCACGCGGCGCGGCGCCAAGAAGCGCAAGAACCAGACCGTGTCCAAGGAACGCGCAGCGGCCGAAGACTTTGGCGACGCGTCCGCGGACGGCGTCTGGGCGCCGTACCAAGAGAAGCCGCGCGCACTCACGGACGCGGAGAAGGGCACGCTCTCGGAGCAGCAGCAGAAGCTGCGCGAGGCGCACCAGGAGGCCAAGAAGCGCAAGGCCGAGGCGCGCGACGAGGTGGACGAGGAAATGGACTTTGACCGCATGGTGGAGAAAAAGACGGCGCACTTGCTGCCCGCGCGCCTCAAGGCCGGCCAGACGGCCATGGAGGCCAAGTCGAGCTTCCTGGGCGAGCACGAATACGACTACCAGGGCCGCGCCTGGGTGGAGCCGCCGCGCGCGCTGCGGCCGGACGACGACGGCGACCACCAGGTCTTCTTGCCCAAGCGCTGCGTGCACAAGTGGACGGGCCACACCAAGGGCGTGCAGGCGATTGAGCTCTTCCCGCGCTACGGCCACCTGCTGCTCTCGGGCAGCATGGACCACACGGTGCGCATCTGGGACGTGTACAAGGAGCGGCAGTGCCAGCGCGTGTACGATGGCCACAGCGGCGCCGTGCGAGACATCAACTTTTCGAAGGACGGCAAGCAGTTCCTGAGCTGCGGCTTCGACCGGTTCGTGCAGCTCTGGGACACGGAGACGGGCCAAAGCCTGCACTCGTTCACGAACCGGCGCGTGCCGTACTGCGTGCAGTTCTACCCGCTGGACAACTCGAGCTTCGTGATCGGCGACTCGAACAACATGGTGGTGCAGTTCGACGCGCGCTCGGGCGAGATCGTGCAGGAGTACAACCACCACCTGCAGGCCGTCAACTCGGTGACCTTCGTGGACGACAACAAGCGCTTCGTGAGCACGTCGGACGACAAGAAGATCCTCATTTGGGAGTGGGGCATCCCCGTGCCCATCAAGTACATATCGGAGCCGGCCATGCACTCCATGCCGGCCGTGACGCTGCACCCGTCGGGCGGCTTCTTCGCCGGCCAGTCGCTCAACAACCAGATCGACGTGTACACTGCGCGCGACAAGTTCAAGCTCTGCCGCAAGAAGGTCTTCAAGGGCCACACGAGCGCCGGCTACGCCTGCCAGATCGGCTTCTCGCCCAACGGCCAGTACGTCATGTCGGGCGACGGCGAAGGCAAGCTCGTCTTCTGGGACTGGAAGAGCACCAAGATGTACAAGAAGCTGCGCGCGCACGACCGCGGCCCCACCATGGGCGCGCTCTGGCACCCGCTCGAGCCCAGCAAGGTCGTCAGCTGCGGCTGGGACGGCCTCATCAAGTACTGGGACTAGCGGCCCCGTCGTGACGCTCTACTTGCCAGCACGCGGACAGACGACATGTAGTACATGTAGACGTCGCTGCAGCTAGAACATGATTGGGGTACGACCGATGGGAGATGAAGGTGTGATTCACGGGAACTCGTTCTTTGCTGTTGGGCGGTCTGGGCTGGAGACGTCGAGCGCCCTGCGGCGGCCACGGCGGGGCCGCCGCATGGCGCTCTTCGCTGCTAGACGACGCGCGCGAGTCTTAAATACGGTGCGCTACGATGCAGAGGCGACGCAGGCAGATGCAAATGCAATGGCGAGCCGATCCATCGAGCCGCACAGAGCGTGCGCGGAGACGCGACTCGCCGTGGTGAGGTGACCGGGTGAAGCTTGGACTCGGTGGCGTGGCGTAGTTGCTTGGGCACTTGTGGGGATGCCGTCGGGCGTCAGGCGCTCACAAGACGAACTCGTACAGGCCGCTGGCTGGCTGCGGCGCGGCACTGGGCGCCGGCATCATGGCCGCCTCCAAGATGAGGTCGATCTCCTCCTCGGACATGGGCAGCGGGTCGAAATCGCTCAGGAAGGACGCGTAGTCCACGGTGGCGCCCCCGACCGCCAGCTCAGGCTTCATGGCCACGGCGTGGGCGTAGTGGCTCGGCTGCTGCAAGTGCTGCAAGTGGTGGAACTGCGTGGCCGAGGCCATGGCCATCTCGGCCGCGAAGACGCCGCCGGGGCAGCCCAGCGGGTCGTCGTGGTGCATCACGGGGCCTGCCGCCAGCTTCTGGTCGCTCACGCAGCAGGGCGACGTGGCCACGCGCGTGAGCTCGGTCGCCTTGTGCTCGCGCTGCTGCTTGCGCTGCTGCTGCTCGCGCCGCCGCCGCAGAGCTCGCGCCTGCGAGGACGCACGCAGGCCGCGTTTGCGCCGCGCGATCTTCTCGCGGTACTTCTGCGCGTGCGTCATGGTCTGCCGCGTGGTGCGGGAGCCCACGTGGGCCGCGATCTCCTTCCATGGCCCGGACGGGAAGAGCTCCAGGCCTTCCAGGAACCGGTCGTGCTCCTCCGCCGTCCACGCGCGGCCGTTCGTGCTCACGGGCGACGTGGAGCCGTCGTTCGCGTCCGCGCTACTGAGCGCCGTCGTGGCGCCACTGCCAGGCTCATTGGGCAGCCGGATGAGCTGCGCCTCGCCCGTGACGCCCGAGGCGCTGGGCGTGAACAACTGCTTCTTGACGTCCGCGGTGATGGCCATTTCGACTATAGACGGAGGTGGCGGGCGACTGAGGCTGAGGCGGACTGCGCAAATGCGGTAATGAGCTGCTGGGCCAGAGGCGCGTGGCCCTCATATCCCACATGTACACCGAGCGCGGCATGCAGCCAGGCCCTGGCTGGCCTCGTGCACGAACGGCAGAACGGCAGAAGGAAGAGGAGACAAAAATCCATGTTGGTCATTCATATGGGGCTGGGATCCCAGTGGCGTGTGGGACTTTTCACGGAAAGGCCGGCTGCAGGCCGATTTGGCCGGGTGTGCGGCCACCTTGGCGCTTCGAAAATCTGGAGCTGGCGCGGTGGAACAAGCCATTGCACCAAGATGGTTGGACTGGAGCCGCTTGCGAGACGGGCCACAGCAAGCCGACTCGAGCGCGATGCTCGTTGTGGCGGCTGCTGAGCGCCACTATTGGCTGCAAGTTCACGGGGTGCCTTCATGAGGTCGACGAGGTCGTGCCGACTTGCACGACCCAACGTGGCAATACATCCGCGCCATGCCAGGGACCCATGAGTTGCCCCACGCTTCCCTCGGAACCGATTCGAGCAAGCACCGTCGGTCCACTTGGCAGATGTGTCGCTTGATTTGTGTCGGTAGCTCTGGCATGGTGAATGCCCGTTTTCAGTGCAAGCCCTTTCACCCAGCGAATGAAAACTGGCAATAGTGGCGTCAAACCAGCCAAGTGCCGGGCCGAAAGGCGGAAACTTCAAGTCTCCGTTGCAGTGCGAGGCCCCTCCAGCGCATTATAGAGCCGCAACCTGGTTGACGAGCCCGCATATGGCGTCCTGCCCAGTTGCCCCGCTACGTTAGCTGCTGAAGCGAGTGTAGCTATTGCGAAAATCCAGCCAACCAACCACCTCGCCGCCAGTACGCGCTTGCTTCCGCCTTGCCGACATGCCACCGGTGCTGGGTCGGCGCTCTCGCGGCAACCAGTTGCCCATTCGGTTGCTGGAAGCGGGCCAGTTTGGGGCCAGCACGCGGCCTGCTGGAGAACAAATTATATGCCGCGTTTCTAGGACACTTGCTCCCAGCGCGCAACAGTACTTGGGGGCATGCAAGCGGCAAAGCGCGCCAATGCGCTGACCAAGGCTCAGACGGCGCTCAGCTCTCTATGGCGCGGACGGAGTAGGCCCACCGACTCACTTGACCGTCGTCAGCGAAGGCTTCCAGCGTTTGGCGATGAATCTCCGGCCACTGTGCACAGCAGCCAAAGGCTCGAGTGACGAGGCAGCCACGCGCCCGCCGCCTCGAAACCGGCCACCGGGCTCCCCGTCCACGACAAGCCCTTCGAGGCCAGCGGCTGGCAGTGGCTGTAGCCGCGAGCCCCGACGCGGTGCCCGTTCGTTCACCATTTCGTCATCTCATTCCTCCCGCACTAGAAAGGGGCAGAACCCCTTCATGTGAATTTGTGCCCAATTGAAGTGTCCTCTCACCCAATTGGCGCAAAAAGCGGGCTGGATTTCTGGGTTTCACTTGCGGTTTGCACTTAAGACCGAAAATGCTTTCCGCGGTCTCACACGTGACTTCTGGGGCGAAAAGCCCCGAAGCACTTCCCCAAGTGATGACCCTGCTTGCTTCGTTTCGCAGCGCATTATTGCCCGCAGACCACCACGGCGCACAAGCAAAACAAGTATGTTCATGTTCACAGCCTTCACGATCTCGCGACAACCTCACGGTCTCCACACTACGCTCCAATCTTACTCCGCGCACTTCCAGCTTTTTTCATGTCGCCTCCGACTCGATGGCTCCCGTCCTGAACTCCCCCCGCCTCTCCGCTGCTCGGCGCTAACCACCACCTTGCTACGTCGGGCCCCCGGCCGGGGATGACGGAAAGCTCCGCGATCGCAAACACTTCTCTCGTGTCCAGCCGTGGCGACGCTGGGCACATCAGGTCTCCTCGTTCGGCAGCGCCCAGACGTCCAGCAGGGTCAACGGTGACCAGTTGTCGGGCGGCGCGAGCAGCGGCGGCTCCGCGTCGGGCGTCTGTCGCAGCTCCAGCCTGAACGCCGTGTCGTCGACCGTGCTCAGCCGCGTCCGCTGGGCGGCACTGGCCACTGCGCCACTCAGTGTACGTGCCACGGCGGGATTCGGCTCAGCGAGGAGTGCGACCGGCGGTTTGGGGCCAGTCTGGACGGCCAGACGGGGGTAAGATGCGTGGCTGGAGGGCATCTCCACAGCGGAGACGGCCACGCTCAAGTGCGGCTGCGTGTTCGCTTCGTCACCGGATGGCTCCACGCTCGTGGCCGGCGTCTGGGCATCGGCCGCGACGCCGTGTTGCCAGCTTTGGTCGACGCCGGTTGATGCAGACAGTGTCCGGAGCCCCAGCTTGCGGCGCTTGATCTTCTGGCGATATTTCTGCGCGTGGCTCATGGTCTGACGCGGGTCGCGAGTGCCGACGACGCGAGCGATCTTCTTCCACGGGCCGGCCGGGAACATGTCGAGCCCCAGCAAGAAGCGCTCGTGCTCGTCCTCGCTCCACCGCTGGCCTTTCGTGGGCGCGCTCCGGCACTGGCGGTCGTTGGTGGCCACCGGTGGCTGCAGTGGCACCATGGACATTACTGCTCGAGCTTCAGAAGACGCGTGAGGTAGCAGCATGGGGCGGGGAACGACTGCCGCACGACGATTGTGGGCGCTCGCGGAGGCCGCAGCGTTCGCCGTCTCGGCGATGCTGCGCGCGCTCGTACGGCACGGCAGACAGATGAGACTCTTGCTCTCCTCGTCCAGGAACTCGGCCCGAACCTCCCGCGTGATGGTCATTCTGCCGAAAGTGGAGATCGCGCAGCTCCCGAGCTGTCTCTGTCTGCGCTGTTGCTGCTCCTGCTTGAAGACTCGGGAAGCTGCACCTGTACCTGCTGTCCTCTGTGTGTGTTGCGCGCTGTGTAGCCCAGCGTGACCCCAACTGCAGCTGTCGATTTCAGAAATGGTTGAGCCGCATGCCAAGGCTCGCGTCCTGCACTACAGCACTGGAAAGAAGGCAAGCGGGCGCCTGTAGCCGGCCACCAGTCGGAGCTTCGCGACGTGCACGAGCGCCGGCGCACATCTTGGTGAGTGACAGCGCGAATGGAGCCCCAGGGGCGGCCACTCTTGGATAGTTGGCACCCCAAAGCTCGATCGAGCGCTCGAAAAGCCAAGCGGAAATCCACCCTAAATCCACGCGGGTCGTCTAAGGTCTACTTATTGCGACAACACATGCGTTTCTCGATTTGAACAGTAGGCATTGCAACAGTGATATGTCTTCTATGCGTATCGTGCCTTCCACAGGAGCAAAGGAAATTCCTCAAGCTGATACCTCCAAGAGCAAATCTTTTGTTCTGACTCACCCGCTGCCTTTCCTGTCGAGCAAGGCTCAACGGACTACAATACAAATTCGGCACGGCCGCATCGCGCCCAGCTCAAAGTGTCGCGAATGGAAAAGCCCCTTGCCAGCGCTATCAGCCCTGGCGGATGTAATCACCTCAACAGCCGCATGCATTTCACCAACGCTAGAGGACTCGCATGCACACTCTGGTCCAGCATTGCTGGCGTTGCTGATTCATCGCGCGTATATCGTCGCAGAAGCACAGCAATGGCCAGCGAGTAGCAACTTACAGACTCGCACAGAGTGGAGCGGAACCCCAGTGAGGAACCGCAACAGCGAACCCCGTCGTATCCGGTAGACAGCCTCGAAACCGACCGTCACATGGCTACTTTCTGTCCCCAGTGGATACTCCTGGAGATGGCTACACGGAATCCACGCTACTGACCAGATAGGCCCAGCAGCGCGGGCGCCCGTCGCGACGAGCTCATGACCCCAATCGGGCCGAACTACCGACATCTCAGCTTAGAGCGCTCTCAGCGGGGACACGTGCAGCTGCGAGTGCCTGCGCGCCTCTGCTTCGTGTCAACCGTGGTCGCCTCGTGGTCGCCCCGTGGTCGCATGCTTGCGTTGGTGTTGCTCTATGAACGTTGCGAGGCTTTCCGTCCGAGAGGTGGCCACCATCACTCGCTCTGTCGCTCGTCCTCTAGCTGAGGTGACGGCAGTTTCGTCAAAGCCATTGATGGATGGCCACGGTCATGAGCGGACGAGCGTCACGCCTGCCACATACCCAAGCGAGTGGATGGGCACACATTAGTATGGGCGAGATGATAAAGCATACCGGCGCCAGCAACGTACTCTAATTTGCTCCAGGCGAAAAGGTTTCTTGAGTCAGGAAGGCGGCGGCATGGCATCCAGATCCTCCAGCCCATGCCAAGTGGCTGATACGCCACGCCGAAGACGTCGAGGGAGACGCGAGTCGCGCCACAGCCTCAGCGCTCTACCCCCACAACCAATCGCAGCCAGAACTGGAGCCAAACGCTGGCAGCATTTGGACGAATTGGAGACGCCGGCCGACCGGGAGACGATAATTAGATGGCGGAGGCTCGGTAGTTGGCGGCTTTGGCGGGCATTGCGACGCCCCGACGACACACAGGGCAGGTGACGCTGCAGTGGAACCAGGTCAGGATGCAGTCTTCGTGGAAGCCGTGCGAGCAGGGCAGTCGCACAATGGGCCTGGCCTCCATCTCGCTCGGGTCGCTCTCGCCCAGACAGACCCGGCAGTTGTATGTCTTGCTGCCGCCGTCGGCAGCCGCGTCCACGTCTTCCAGCGCCAAGATGGCTCGTGTGAGTCGCGCTTCCACCTCCTTCCGCTTGGGCGGGACGGCCAAAAAGTGCTCCAGTTCCAAGAAGAGTCGACGTAAGCACACGTTCTCCTCGCTGTCGGCACTTGGGCGTTGACTAGCCGGCCGCAGCACGCAGAGAAGAACCTCTAACTCCGTGTACACCATCAGCAGCGCATGCACAAAGTCCGCCAGCCGTACGCGTCGCTCCCGGATGATGGCGTCCGTGTCGTAGCGGATGTGTTTGCGCGGGAACTGTTTGCCCGTGGCGAAGAACAGCCCACCCTCCAGGCGCTCGAAGCCCTCGGGCACGCGGGAAGAGCCCCATTCGGTCTTCCAGCGCCGTAGTTTGCGGCGAAAGGCGTGACACTCCGAATATCGCTTACGCAGTCGCCATTCGCCTTCTCCGCTGAACCGCGACCGGGACAGCGCCGAATCCATACGCGCCTCAGTGCGCATCTTGAGCGTGTACATTGTGTGGGGCGCGCTCACGTCGGTACAATCGAACACAATTTGGTGCTGGGTGGCCACCGTCATCTTCTCTATCTCGGACCGTCGCGCCTTGAGCAGTCGACGCACGTCCACCCGCTCTAGACGCTCCTGTGGTCGCGCCACGACGGCTGGTAGCGCTGTGGCCCGCTCCGGTGTGCTTGTGAGGCCCCCAGCGCGTGCGAACGGCCTCCAAAGAGGCATTGGAAGGCTTTCTTCGCCGTTTTCAGTGGCGATTTCGGCCTCCTCGCTGCGGTTTAAGGCTGACACGCGGTGGGACAGCGCTCGCCAGCGCACGAGGAAGGCGAGGGCCATGGCGCAACAGTGGCAAGCGAGCGCAGGGGCGTGCGGACGGAGGTGGCGAGTCTCGGCGTCTTGGCGCACGTGGCGCGCGTGGCGTTCTGCGAAGCTACGGGTCTTCCCAATGCAATTGCGGAATCACGCGATCGAAGAACCCCTTCTTCCGAGGTTGAAGGGAAACCGCGACTCCCTCGGCCAAACAACTCAGTTCTGTGATGCCAGTAAGCCCAGGTGGCGACATGCAGGGCACGAAAGAATGGAGCAGCCACGATGATGGAGCTCTGTGGCGTCGTCTTGCCATTGCCTTCTTGCCTCGCGTCTTGCTCGCCTCCCCGCGTACGTGCAGCAGAGCTCAGCGTGCCGGGATCTGCGCTACCGACTTCGAGTACGCCTGCTTTGGCCACTTTCATCTCTCAGAATTAGAAAATGTATTAGATAATTCGATGCACAACTCGTCGCTCGACGCCTCACGGCGTGGCGATCTCTGCCACGAGCATGGCGCTGTCGTCCACGTACGGGGCTCCGGGCTGCATCCACGCGTCGCTCGGGTCCATGAGCTCCGGGTCATACACCTCGTCCAAGAAGGAGGAGATGACGGTGTCCATTTCCTCGGCGCACACGTTCTCGAACCAGTCGCTCTCGAGCGGCGCCGTGTGCACAAACTGCAGCGGGGAAGACGACATGGGCTCCAGCACCGCGTCCACCGCCACGGGCGACTTGCTCTTGAGGCTGTGCTTGTCCTTGTCGACATCGCTGTCCACGGAGAGCGAGGCCCAGGCCGCCGCCGCGCTCGAGTTGGTGTCGACCAGGAGCTTCTCGTACTTGATGGGCGTTTCGGCGGCCGCGGCGGCCAAGGACGCCTGCGTGAGCAGCCCGCGTTTGCGGCGCTGGATCTTCTGGCGGTACTTTTGCGCGTGCGTCATGGTCTGGCGAGGCGTGCGCGTGCCCACGAAGGTGGCGATGGTCTTCCAGGGCCCGAGAGGGAACCGCTCGAGCCCCTGGAGGAACCGATCGTGCTCCTCCACCGTCCAGGGCAGTCCGTGGCGGTGCGGCGTGCAGAAGTCGCGGCCACCGGCGACGTTCGAGGCGCGTGGCTGCGCCAGCGTCTGGCTGGCGTTGGCGCTGGCGCTGGCGCTAGCCTTCTTGGACTTGCGCACGCGCTTGGCCTTCTTCTTGGCCGTCTTGCTCTCGACCCCGGGCGGGCGAGTGAGCGGCAACCGAATGAGCTGCGGGTACTGGTCCGCGCCGACTTTGGGGCCGGCGACCTCGCGCTTGGAGGGCGTGGCGCAGCCGCTGCAGTCGTTTGCGCTGCAGTCGCTGGTGCAGTCTGTGGGCGGGGCGAAGAGCTCGCTGCGGATGCGTGTGGTGATGGTCATGCTGGCCAAAGTGGGCTCGGTGGGGTGTGGACTTGGTGGCAAGTTGGGAAGTGCGCTGTGCATCGCGCCGATTTGCGGAAGACCACGCGGGTCTCACACTCGGCGTGTCATCAACGACCCGGTGGAGGCTAAAGCTTCATTTCCGTATGGACGTCACCTGGCCTGATGTGGCCGGCCACAGTCGACCTCAGCGGGCCAAATGACGTCCTTAGCTGGGCGTCAGAGTGGGCTTGAAGCTCGTCTGTCGCGTGTCCCGGAAAGATGGCAGCGCGGGAGACGTTCGAAAACAGCCGCGCGCCTCCACAAAGCAAGCAAACAGTACTTTTGGATGCGCGTGATTTGACGCAAATATTGCGACACAGCAAGATGGATACTCACGAGGAGAGCAATTCGCCCACATTCATTGCCAAGGCCTCTCGTGAAGCAGACCGTGCACTCCACGAGGGAGGACCGAGGCCTCGCTCCGGCTCCAGCTCGCTTCGCGCTGCTAGTCGTCTGGTCCTCTTGGTGGCCACTGTCGCCAGTGTCCGATACACGCCCACATTGAGCATTGAGCATCGTGTGGCCGTCGAGGAGCGGGGCCAGCGCCGCAAAGGATGGCACAGCTGCGTGGGGGCAGCTCGCGCTTGACTTGCGGCCTGGAGCATGGCGGGCTCAGCTTGGCAAGCGGCGGCGCTAGATGCCAATGCTTTTTTTCCTCGAAACACATATGAGAACTGATATCTTATGACCACATTCCGACGTGTCCACCTGTCTCCTCGCGTCGGGCTGCCAGTCTCAAGAGATTCCTTTCGGACTGGCCAGCGGCTGGCTTGTCACGGCCTGCTTTGTGCCTGCCGAGGGGCATGCGTCGGTTCCCCCCCAAGGATGCGACTCACTAATGAGGTGGTTATCGCCGCGACGCCGCGAGGCTTCAACGAGTCGCATCGGGAGAGAGCTCGAGATGGCAACGCGCCAGTGCCTCGTCGGCTAGCGCTCGCCACGCCGTTCCGCCGCCCGCCACCTGGCGCGCAGCATTCGCAAGACACGCAGCGCCTCGCCGCCTGCGTCCGACGATGTCGACGATGCTCACTTCGTTCGCGACACTTGGCGTTGCGTCCAGCCAAGACCTGGCCACGCGGTGGTTGGCCCAGGCTCGAGACCTGCGTTCGTAAGACAGCGCAGATGGATCAATCCAGTGCGCTGCAGCGGCGCGGGCGGATAGACGGGCAGCGCGGGCGAGTCACTTGCTGCGTTGTCAATGCAGGCGCAGCGCCTGTTGATTTGTGCAGGCTTTCGGCGGTCTGGTTTGTTTCATAACGGCACGAATCGGCGGGCGGCTCGCAGCGACGGATATTCCGTCGGGACGACTCGCTCGCGAGCACGCGGACGGAGGGCGGCGTCCCGCGGACGCCCGAGGAAGCGAGGAGAAGAGCAGAGAGGCAAGGGCGTGGCGGCCGGCGGCGGCCTTCCCCTGGAGCGGCAGCCGTCGCGGAGCACATTGGAAGGCTGCACGACGTCGCGGCGACCATCTGCCCTGAAGCCACACCCCGCGCAAAACGACTCTGCGCGTCACTCCCTCTTCTTTATGATGTATGTGACAGCTCTCATCAAACGAATAGAACACAGTGTATCATGTATCCAAGTCACATCGCCGACGTTTTGCCAATCCAGCCCTCGCTTTATTGGTGTGGCATACCCCACGTACTATCCACTCTAAACCCTTTACATTACGATATCTTACTTCGCGCGCCGCTTCAGGGTTCTCGACCGGCGGATTCCATCACTCCACCGGGTTTTGGCCAATTACTTACCGCGATGCCGCCTCATCATGGAGCTCCGAGGCTCTGAGGCGCCGCTCTGCAGGGCACGGGGAACGAGCGCCGGCACAAGCGCAGGATGCCGGCGCGCCGCGTGCCTCCGGCGGCTAGCGGCCAGCGGTTGCGCGGCGCCGCGGTCTATGCAAAGCCGCCGCCCGTAGCGCAGAGCAACGCGGAGCGGCACTCGCGGCCGACGGACAGATTGACAGGCGCTCGCCAGGCGGTTTCCGCGCCCTCCCGCTGCTCGCCGGCTGGCCGTTCGTGTCTGCGCTGCATCGCAGCAGCGCCGCATTCCTCGACTCTCGGTGCGGTCTGCAGCGCGCTCCAAGAAGCGCCAGTCGACGACTCGTATGCCCATGCAGACGGCCTTGCTGCGCGAGATGGACGTGCGCGCGGACCGCGTGCGGCCGCAGGGCCAGCGCGCCGCGTCGCCCGAGTACGTGTTCGCGCTGCGGCCACGAGTCGAGCACGGCGCGCGGACGCAGCGCTCCTGTACGCAGCGGCAGGACCTGGAGCACGCCGTCCGACCCGCGTGGGCTGCAGTTCCCGTGGCGCACGAAGTGGCGCGCAGCTACAGCGAGTGCCGCGCGCTGTATCGCCTGCTGTGCCAGCTCACGGACTGCAAGGACGTGGAGGCCTGCTGCTGCGCGCTGGGCTCGTGCCCCTTCTGGTCGCTCTTCGCCGTGCTGGGCGCCGTCGAGTTCCCCAAGAAGACGCTGTTCAACCACCAGTCCAAGCACGTGTTCGCGGCGCGCTCGCAGGCGCTGGACGCCTTCCTGCGCTCGCTGCTGGCGGCGCTCCGGGCCAACTACCGGCCGCGCCACTTCCGCACTTACGCGGCGCCGTACGCGGGCGCGACGGTGTGCAAGGTGCTGGCGTCGCTCGGCCGCTTCTTCGAGCTGGACGACGCGCACGTGCAGCGCCGCTTGCTGGCTGGGAGCGAGCGGCTGGCCGGCAAGATGAACCTGCGCGGCTGGCAGTCGGACCGCGCCAACCTCTACTTCCGCTCGGAGAACAAGGAAAGGTACCGCGCCGTGCACGACGGCGGCCACCGCAAGTCGGTGGAGCTGGCGATGCGGCCGTCGCTCACGCTCTCCGAGGACGACAAGGACCCGTGCGAGCCCGGTCAAGCAGCACACGTCGAGGCCGAGAGGCCGCGGGTCTGGAGCTAGTTAGAGCAGGACGTGAGCCCCTCCAGGCCTCTGGGCCACCGTGTGGACGAGAGTCGCGTGTAAGTATGAAATGCGAGCCAAGCAGCATGAGAAGAACGGCCAGTAATGCCACCCGCAGATGGCTACATCCGGTTGATGCGTGTCAAATTGTGTTGGCGTCGTCCGGATAACAGGGCAGTCAAGTCCGAGACTATCTGTTGTGGGGACGAGAGGCACGGTTTAAGTCGCCGGCGGCCCCGCGTATGGCGACGACAAGGAAGGCCATTCGCCGGTGAAGGCGGTTCGTGCTGGTGTCCCCGAGGCTTGGAGGCCGCGATTTCGAAGCGCGAGTGTAGCACCCAGATGTATGGATGGAGCGGAGCAGCTGGGCCGGGCTTCTCGTGATCTGGCGACGTCTGCGGCTGACGTACGGGTCGTGCGCTACCGCTCTGTGGTGTTGTGGGCAGTTCGTAGGGCTTCACGGGCTCGCTCGCGCCCAGGAGGCGGCTCAGTTCACGCGTAGCAGCCTGCCGAGCACGTGTGTGCATGAAGACGCGGGTGTGCCGAGTGGTGACGCGCGTGGCCATGGCCTCGGCCACGGCCGGAGTCATCGCGGCCACCTTCTGGCTGGTCGGGCGCTCCTTGCAGGTGCTCGTCTCGGACGGCGGCCAGCTCCGACTGGGCGACGTGCGACCGCCCGCTTCAGGCGCCAAGGGCTCCGGCACAGAGCGCAAGCCCAGCAACAACGACAGCGCAGCGGATAGCGACGACTTTG
This sequence comes from Halophytophthora polymorphica, assembly GCA_023338205.1. Lineage (NCBI taxonomy): Eukaryota > Oomycota > Peronosporomycetes > Peronosporales > Peronosporaceae > Halophytophthora > Halophytophthora polymorphica. Next base: position 19,254 of record JAADYJ010000477.1, read on the forward strand.
CGCGGTTACCGCGGGTCGTAGAGGGCGACGAAGAGCAGGAGTGCGCGCAGGACGAAGAGGCCGGCTACACTGGCCGCAGCTACGTGGCACCACTGGACGTGTGCATGTACAGCGTCCGCATGCAGACGTTCGTGGACGTGGCTGCCAACGCGGAGAGCGACTGCAGACTCTGCCAAGCCTTGAATCAGAGCGAGACGCCGCTGTGCTGCCCCGTGGACATCGACAGCAGCAGCGAAAGCACGGCGAGTGAGGGCACGGAGGGCGAGGACGGCTCGAGCCACGAAGAAGCAGATGACGGCAGCCGAGGTATCGGAGAGAGCCTGCAGCAGGTGCGAGCCGAGACGTGGCTGTATGTGAGGCTGTAGCAGGCTTGCGTGGACGAGGCGGGGAGCGCGGAGAACACGGAGCGCAGCGTGTTGGCGCAGCGCGTCAGCAGGGCCCATTGGGAGGCCCCTTGCGGGTTTCGAGGCCGTTTATGGGTATTTTTGGTAGCGTAGTATATTTGGTTTTTGTAAGGGGCGATTTCAAGACCAACACGTTTTGTCAGCGCGTTTCCGATTTGTGTCGCATTTTTTGTCCATTTCATCCATTTCTCCGCTGGAAGATTCACTTGGGTTCCCAACTGACGCCCATGCTTCTCTGTGCTGAAGTGCGAGAACCCAGTGGTAATCTCGGGCCAGGTGAAGGCGCAAAAGCCCGTCATGTAGATGCACTCGCTGCTTCTGCTGCTCGAGCAGCGAATCGACGACGCAATGCAACACAGCAGCCAGTGAAGATGGATGATCTTGAGCAAGACAGGCTTGAACTCTGGTCGAGGTGGCGTGGTGCTCACAATTACCGCGAGTCATGGCCAAACTTCCACAACCCGGTACTCGGCAGACGCGCCTATGCTCGTGGCCATGAGCGCGACACTTGAGCCCATTCGCCACTCGAGAACAGCCTTCGACAGCACACAGTCGCTTTTCGCCGTGACGTTGGCAGAAACCACCGCGAACACGAGCATTCTTGCAGTCCGGAACTTGGCAGCTGTGCACCCTCTCGTGATACCATGCCGGCCGTCGGGACGGGGCCAGCTCCGCCATCAATGCCACGAACTTGGGGCACCCCCTCAGATGTTTCACCGCGCCTTGAGAGGCGTAGCGCCCATGCGAAACGAGGCGCTCGCAGTAGAAGCACAACGACTCGCGTGACTGCTGC
>JAADYJ010000478.1:0-20420 GCA_023338205.1 Halophytophthora polymorphica
ATGCTGAGCCCCCTGATGCTCAAAAGCAAGCTTGCGGCCTCGCGAGCGCGCTAGGGAGCTCGCGCCGCGTAGAGAGGAAGCGGATGCCAAGGGAGGCGAACAGAAGGAAGGCCATCATGGCCTCGCCCTTGGAGTTGTTGCGGCGGCATACCCCCTTTCGATATTTACTCGGATGCCCTCAAGGTGAAGTTCCCTTCCCACAACCTATCAAACCTCATGAACCTGCGAAACATCGCCTCGGCCAAGAAGAGAGAAGCTTGGCACACGCGGAGGGGGCTTTGGAGCTAAAGCTGCAGCGTGTAGCGTAGACATCAGCATGTCGGCGGACCTGTTCGCGGACTGGAAGAAGGAGGAGGAGACCTTCGGGGGCTCGAGCGGCGGCGGCAGCGGCGGCTTCGATGGCGGGCTGGGGGCCGCGCCCGCGGGCATGTACGACGCGCCCTACGGCGGCGGCGCGCTGGGCGATCCGTACGACGACCGCGGCAGCGCCGAGGACTTTGAGTTCGAGACGGTGGGGGACGACGGCGGCGCCAAGGCCAAGGAGGAGGAGCGCCCCATGTTCGAGCTGCGCGAGCACGGGCTCAAGGTGTCGCGGCGCAAGGGCTTCACGCTGAGCTGCATGGGCGTGGGCAACGGCGTCATGGCGCTGGGGTCGCTGGAGGGCATGCTGCTGCGCTGCACCACGGACACCACGGACAGCTCGGGCAGCGTGGAGGAGATCATGATCGAGCCGCGTGTGGCCATGGCCAGCGTGTTCGTGGACCCGAGCGGCGCGCACGTGCTCATTTCCATGGAGAATGGCTCCAACTTCTACCTGCACACGAGCTCCACGCGGCCCAAGAAGCTGCTCAAGGCGCAGGCGCTGCAGCTCACGAGCGTGGGCTGGGACCGCCAGTCCGGCTCACCCGACGCGTCCGAGCCCGTGCTCATTGGCACGGACTCTGGCGCGGTCTTCGAGGCCGAGTTCGTGGGCGGCAAGGAGCGCAGCTTCCGCAAAGTGTTCCAGATCTCCAACCAGGGCGCCATCGCCGGGCTCGACTTTGAGCACTGGAAGCTGCCGTCGGGCGACCTGCGCTACTACGTCATGCTCACCACGTCGGCGTCCGGCAAGCGGCCCACGCGCATGTTCCAGTTCATCGGCGGCGGCGCGGCCGGCTTCGAGGCGCTCTTCAGCCAGTACACGAGTCCGGAGCGCCTGCGCTTCCAGGAGCTCCCGGGCGAGATCCCCACGGCGGAGCTGCGCTTCTTCGCCAAGCAGGAGCGCGAGCGGGCCAAGGGCTTCGGCGTGCTCACGGGCGAGGGCGTCTACCACGGCGAGTTCATCTTTGGGCTCTCGAGCACCATGGAGAACGTCACCACGGGCACGGGGTTACTGGCGTATCCCGGCAAAGCGGACAAGGGAGCGGGTGGGAACGGCGCGCGCTCGTGGACACCGCCGCTGGCGCTGGCCGTGACACCCTACCACGTCATTCTGCTCTTCGCGCGGCACTTGCAGGTGGTGTCGAAGCTCAGCGGCGTGGTGGTGATGGAGGAGACGTTCGACGCGCGCGTGGGCGCCGTCAAGGGCCTGAGTGTGGACGATACGTTTAACACGGTCTGGGTGCACTCGAACCGCCGCATCCTCGAGGTGGTGATCACCGACGAGGACCGCAACGTGTGGAAGCTGTTCCTGAGCAAGGCGGTGACGGGGGCAGGCGAGGACCGCGACTTTGAGCAGGCGCTGGGCGTGTGTCGTAACGGCTGGGAGCGCCAGCGCGTGCTCACGGCGCAGGCCGACAAGCTGTTCGACAAGGGCGAGTTCGACCGCGCGGCCGTGATCTACGCCAAGACGACGCGCTCGTTCGAGGAGGTGGCGCTCAAGTTCCTGGAGAAGGAGACGCGCGAGTCGCTGCTGCTCTTCCTGCTGCAGAAGCTCAAGAGCCTGGGCAGCGAGGAGAAGACGCAGAAGACGGTGCTGTGCTCGTGGATCGTGGAGCTCTTCCTGGACAAGTTCAACGTGCTGAAGGGCAGCGCGCAGGACGTGGACGCCCACGCGAACCTGCTCTTCGAGTTCAAGCAGTTCCTGCAGGATCAGAAGGCGCACCTGGACCCGGCCACGACCTTCAACCTCATCTCCAGTCACGGTCGCCCGGACGAACTCGTCTTCTACGCCACGCTCATTGAGGACTACGAAAAGGTGATCACGTACCACGTGCACCGCGGCGAGTACGGCGCCGCCATTGAGCTGCTGCGCAGCGTGGAGACGTCCAAGGTGGAGGAGCTCTGGTACAAGTACTCCCCCGAGCTGATCATCCACAAGCCCAAGGAGGTGTACGAGGCCTGGCTCGAGGCCGCGACGCTGAACCCGACGCGGCTCATTCCGTCCATCGTGCGCCACGTGCACCAGAAGAGCGGCGCCGACGTGGGGGCCCACACGTCCAAGAGCCGCTCGGTGCTGGACATGGCCATCCGCTTCCTCAAGTTCGCCATCAAGCAGGGCAACCGGGACCCGACAATCCACAACTACCTGCTGTATCTGCTGGCGAAGCACCCGGACGAGCGGCTGCTCATCAACTTTATGCGCAAGAAGCACAACGGAAAGCACTTGTTCGACATTGCGTTCGCGCTGCGGCTGTGCACGCAGAACGAGAAGAACCGCGCGTGCATCTACATCTACTCGGCCATGGGGCTCTACCAGGACGCCGTGGAGAAGGCGCTGCAGGTGGACGTGAAGATCGCCAAGGAGATGGCCAGCATGCCCGAGGACGACGAGACGCGCAAGAAACTCTGGACGCTGATCGCCAAGCACACGATCGATGCCGGCGGGGAGATCAAGGACGCCATGGGCATCCTCAAGGAGAGCGGGCTGCTCAAGATCGAGGACATTCTGCCCTTCTTCCCGGACTTTGTGCTCATCAACGACTTCAAGAAGGAGATTTGCGAGTCGCTTGAGGTCTACAACGACCGCATCGAGGAGCTCAAGGAGGAGATGCAGGACTACACGCAGTCGGCGGAGCTCATCCGCGCCGACATGCAGCAGCTGCGCAAGCGCTGCGCCATCGTGTCGGGCAATCAGCGCTGCGAACTCACGGGCCAGAACATCCTGGGCAAGGAGTTCTACCTCTTCCCGTGCGGCCACGCCTTCCATGCGGCCGCGCTGCGTCAGGAGATGCAGAAGCACCTCAACAGTTTCCAGCGGCAGACAGTCAAGCAGCTTATCCAGAAGCTCAATGAGCTGTCCACGGAGATCCCGGCCTCCACCAACTTTTTCCAGCGCCCACTCTCGGCCTTTCCGTTCCTGAACCTGACGTCCAGCGAGAAGGAGGCCATGACGCCGGGCGTGGACGGCTCCAGCGCCGCGGCGACGGCCAAGGCCAAGGACGCTGCCAACCAGCAGTCGCTGGCCCAGGAGCGCGAGATGGTTCAGCAGAAGCTGGACGAGATCATCGCGTCCGAGTGCATTTTCTGCGGCGAAGTGATGATCAAGTCCATCCACACGCCCTTCATCACGCCCGAGGACGAGGCGGGCGAAGGCGGCGAGTGGATCATCTGAGCCAAGCGAGACGGGAGGCCGGCGTTGCCTGCTGCCGATACGACCGCGTGTTTGGCTGAAGAACGCGGCTCCAGACCGAGAGAAGCACATTGGAAGGGGTCTCAGCGACCAGCCACCGGGAAATATGCGTTGGATATGGTTTTGGCGGTGTCTTTGGCTCGTTTCCGGCCGCGAGGTGAGGTGCACAGCGTCGTGAAGGTGCGGGGGCTGTTGTCGCCCCGCCTTGTGCGTCGTTCTGGCCTGGCTCCACTATTTTTACGAGTCGTTCCAGGACAAGACGAGGTGTTGGCGTGTCCTGCGCCCGAGCTGTGCATCGCGTAGCGCCTGTGCCGTAGCAGACCGCGTGCTTCTGGCCGCACAGTCTGCGTTGGCGTTGGCTGTGCCGCTGCGAGCCACGGAGAGCGCAGTGAACGATCGAGATGAGTCCCAGTCGAGTCAATCGTGGTGGCGCTTCCCCGGAGAAGGAGCAGGCGTGCGTTCCACGCGGGAAGTGGGCAACGGCAGCTCGAATGGGAGCACGACGGCTGACTTTGTGGTGCGTGACTTCGTATGACACGCTACAGACAAGCGATGCCGACGACACGAGGCTTGTCCGACGATATCCGCAAGCGAATGGGTACGTCAAACTACCGGCGCGAAGGGCAGAGCAGTACGGTGGCTGTCGCCTGACGTTGCTGCTGTTGTTGCTGCCTTGTTGCTTGTCCCGCGAAGACGACATGTACGCCGAGATGGAGCAGAGCTGGCGCGGCGGCCACTTCCACCTGCCGCTCAAGTTCGTGGATTTCCACAAGACGGACGTGATGTTCCTCTTTGTACGCGCCGCCATCGGCTACTCGCTGGCCTTTGTGAAGGCCAAGACGTTCGGGAAGGAGCTCCTGCAAGCGCTGGAGAACAGGAAGCACTTCGCCAGCGACGAGAGGAAGGACGAGGAGGCCGAGAGCGACGACCAGCCGCCTAAGCAGCCATTCGCGTCGCCTGCTTTGCGCACAGCAGAGCGACGCGAACGTGTGGCCCAAGCCATGGAAGCACAGACGAGCTGCGGACGCGCCATGTCGGCCGCCTACGCGCGGCTGGTGCTGCACTGCAGCAACTTTGAGCGCCACAAGGAAGACGAGCGCTTTTTCGAGTGCGTCTACTTCTTCGTATGCTCCGTGGTCAAGCTGGGCGTGGCGCCCACGTTCTGGCGGCCCATTGAGGAGGAGCTGGGCTTCCTCTTCCGCGGCGCGCACTTCAATTCCAACGTCAGACTGCACGCCGCCGCCGCCCACAAAGCCGCCGACGGCGCCAATTCCGGCTCCAGCGCGGGCGCGACCGAGTCCCCGGACCCTTCGGCGTCTACTTTGTCGTCTTCTCCGTCGCGGTCCAGCTCGAGAGCAATAGCAGGCGCTGGAGCCTTCGCTGGAAGTAGCAGCACAACCGCCAACAGTAGCAACGCCAACGGAGGTGGCAGCAGCAGCACTGGTAGCACCAGTCCCGGCGCCAAGAAGATGTCGTCGCTGTCGACGGCCAAGGACGCAACTGCTCGTCGCAGCGCCGCCATCGTCGCCCACACGGGGACGTTCCAGCTGCCCAGGTCGCGCGTCTCGCACTTTGCGCCGTCGGTGCCCGCGCGGCGCATTGTGGCGGAGCTGGAGGCCACCAAGTCTCGTGCTGCACGCAACATGGCGCTCTCGCAGGCGCTACGCGACCGCATCCTGGCTCAACGCGGCGAGGAGCGTCGGCGCCAGCTCGAAGCCGTCACCAGCCCACGTCAGAGTCTGCGGCTGGACACGCTGGACGCCGAGGTGGCCCGCGCCTCGGCCTGCGGGTCCGACTCGCCGTCTACTGCTTCTGCCGTTCGTGTACGACCTCGAGGCTCACTGAGCGCACGTCTCTCCATGAAGAGCGCCTTCACCACGCACTCGCCAGTGCTCACCCACCTGCTGCCCACCACCGAAGAGCGTGTACGGCTGGCGCTGCGGTGAGTCCGGTACTCTTGGCCCTCGGAGTGTGTACGTACGTGTTGTACTGACTCACGGACGTGTTGTGGCTCTTGTCCGGTGTGATCCACTGCAGCGACTACGAGCAGGAGCTGCAGGACCATCGCGAGGCTCTTCGCCTTGGCGGAGGAAGCAATCGTCGACTGTCTGCGGGCTCCACGGGCATCCGTGACGCGCGAGCGTCCTGGTTGGTTCGTGAACGCCCGCGGAAGTGACGCTCGAAGTCTCCGATCCAAATGAACGTCGTTGGTTCTTTCATTGCTGTGTGTGGCAGACACAACGCGACCTGTTCAACGACGCGAGGACGCAATCTGCTGCTCTCCTCACTGCGGAATACTCTTCATAAACTGGTGCTTTGCTGCTTGTGTGTCGCCAGGTGCAGCGCTCTACGCGGCTCGGCGTTTGCTGGGCTCAACCGCGGCGTGTGGACGAGTCCCAGTCTTGGTGTCATGCTACCACGGCCTTCCGTCCGGTGCACTAGTTCCAGCCAAAGCCCGAACGGGAGCTCGCACTCGACGGTGCCGATCGCCGCGTCGACGAGGACGAAGCCGAGGCTCGACCGCTGCCAAGTGTCGTGGATCTACGGGCGCTGTCGGTCGGCTTGGGCGCCGTCCTGGTGCTTCGGCTTGTGGCTGAACCCGATGTGGACGCAGAGGAAGCCGAAGAACCCGTACGACGGACGGGCGTGCGACGCGTGGGCGAAGACGACGGCGACGGAGACGAGGCGGACTGCGACGGCGACGACACCGGCGGCTTGGAGTTGCGTGGCTGGCTCAGACGACTGGCGTAGGCACTCTGCGACCTCGCGACGCCAGCTGCGGCTCCGGTTCCGCTGCGTCGCGCCTGCGCGGTCGAGGGTGACTCGCGCACTTGACGCAGTGGCCGCTCGCGCGTCGACGAGCTCGAGCTCGGGCGCGTTTGCAGCGTGGACAGCGACTTGCGCCGCGTCTCGCGGTCCAGGATCTTGTCGGCACCCACGGCGGAGAGCGACTTGCGTCGGGCCTCGCGCTCCAGCATCGACTCGGTGCGACGCGGACGTGGCGCCGACAAGGAGGACGCAGCGCCCGACGCAGGCGTCCGAGTCGCCGTCGCGGAGCTTCCCGCCCTCGAACTCGTCGACAAGGGCGCGCGTCGCACGTTCGTGGCGCGGTGCGGCGCCGACACGGGCGGCGCTGACCGCGTGGACGAGTTCGTCGTGGACCTCGTGGATCGTGTGGACCGTGTGGACCGTCCGGAGACGTTGGAGGACACACTGCGCGCCGAGTGCACGGAGGACGCCGGGCTGGCCGGCCGTGGTGGAGACACAGATCGGTCACTCGGCCCCGTCTGGACTTGTCGCTGCTCCGTCCCTGTAGCCTCGGCGGGCGAACGTCGTCCTCCGAGCATGCGCAGCTGTCGCTCCAGCGCCTCGTTGCTGCTCTGAGCTTCATGAAGCTCGTCCTCCTGGTGCTGACACTGGCGCTGCCAGTCGGCCAGCTTGGACTCCGCCGCGAGCACCCGAGCCTCCAGCGCGTGGTTGGCCTCCTGCAACCGCACGAGCTCGCCCGTCTCGACGCTGGGCCGCACGGCTCCCATCTGCACTTGACTCACGCGCGCGCCGAACTGCAGCGAGCACGTGGACTCGTCCACGTCCGCGGCGTCCGGGCTGAGCTGCAGCATGAGCAGCGTCTTGGCCTGGCCCGAGAGCATCTCGCGCAGCATGTACGTGAGCTTCGAGTTGCGGTACGGCGTGTGCTTGGCCTTGTGCTGCAGCGCGTAGACCACGTCGCCCAGCGCCGCCAGCGACTTGTTGATGTGCTGCGTCTCCCTCAGCCGCTCGCCCTCCACTTGGCTGCGCGAGATCCGCTCCGAGCCGGCCAAGTCCACGAGACAGAGCGTGCTCGTGCGCAGCTCGCCCGACTCACGGTGGCGACTCGCCAGGTGCAGGAACACGAGCGCGTGCGAGCGGCTGCTCTCGAGGTTCATGCTCGTGGCCGCGATGTTGCGGTTGGCGCCGCCGTCGCGCAGCGCCGCGTCCACTTGGGCGTAGCACGTCACCTCGCGCGTCGACACCTCGGCTTCGTGGCGCACCGCCACGTTCTTGCCGCTGCCGTTGCTGCCTTCGTGCAGCAGGTCCAGCAGCTGGTCGTTGTAGATCTCCACGTAACTCACCTTGAGCGTGTCCACGAACGTCATCTGGCGCGCCGACACCGTGGCAAAGACCTGCTGCAAGGCACGAGGGATCATGCCCGCAGTGGCGTGCACGGCTTGGCCAGAGCTGTGTCGCGCCGGCTCCAGCTCGCCCGAGCTCTGGCCCACCATGGTGTGCGTCTTGCCCGAGCCCGTCTGGCCGTACGCCATGATACAGGCGTTGTAGCCGTCCGAGAAGGACGCCACGAGCGGCTCCACCTGCGCGTACACCTCGCTCTGCGTGCTCTGCGGGCCAAAGACCTGGTCAAAGGCGAACTCTTTGCCTGCCTTGCCCGCCACCACCACGCTGTTGGGCCGCGGGAGCAGCAGCGCCGTGGCGTCGGCGCTCACCGCAGGCCGCAGGCGACAGAAGACGCGGATGCGGCCAGAGACCTCGTAGTACTTCTCGGCCATGCTCTCCCGCTCGCGCTTCTCGGCCAGGTACGAGCGCTGCAGCACGCGCTCGCGCTGCGTCACGTCCTGCACGAGCGTGGCCAGCGTCTCCTCGGCCGTCTGCGCCGCGTCGTCGCGCTGCTCCGCCACCTGGGAGCGCAGCGCCTGCAGCTCGCCCGAGAACTCGTGCAGCTGCACACGGGCGTCCAGGGTCAGCCGCTTGAAGCGAGCCACCTCGGTTGCCGCCTGCAGGCTCTGCTCGCGCAGCAACTCGTTCTGGAGGTAGAGCTGCTCGTAGTCCACCGCCGTCTGCTCCGCTTCCTGGAGATGCACGCGCAGCGCCGTGTTCTCGTCCGTGAGGCTGGCCTGCAGCGACCGCGCAGCCTTGAGCTTCGTATGCAGCCGCTTGCGCTCGTACTCGAGCTCCAGCACGCGGCCTTGAAAGGCTGCGAGCGAGTCGGAGGCCGTCGCGGGGTCCACGGACGAGGCGGAGCCTAATCGGTGGCGTCGGCGAGACTCAGCGTCCTTGACCAGCTGCGTCGTCTGCGCCACCAACTCCTCGGGCGGCATCTCGTCGTACTGCGGCAGATGCACGGCCATGGCGTCGAACTCGCGCTGCGAGAGCACCAGGTTCACGTACTGGTGGCCCTGCTTGAGCGGCACCTGGATCACGTCGTGGCCAAACATGACGCGGTGTGCCTGCGTCGTCGCGTGATCATCCAGCGTGAGCGCCGACAGCGCCGACATGCTCGACGACACGGAGGACGGCGGCGAGAGCGAGAGCGACAGTTCCTGCTCGTCCTCCAGCTCGTCCTGCTCCTCGTCGCGCGCATCATGCGCCTCGTGGCGCGCTGGCGGGTCTGGGAGCGACTGCGGAAGAGGCGGAGGCGGTGGCGACTGCTGCATGTCGGCGTCTGTACCAGCCGCGCGCTTGCCGCCCAGCTCCGAGTCGTAGCCGACGCTGTAACGCGCCGACGACGCTGAAGACGCCGATGAAGCGCGGGAAGAGCGCGACGCTCGGGGCGATACGGACGCCGTGGTCATGCTGCGCAGCAAGGGCCGACGCCTGGCACGGCTCCACGCGCGAAGGGCACGCGGCGCTGCAGCTCACGGGCGCGCAGCGGGGCGAAGAGCGCCACTTCTAGAGCTGCTTGGACTGCTTCTGCCGCTTTGGCGCTGTGGTGGCGGCTTGTCTTCTTGGGACCGGCCGGGTGACTGGCGCTTTGTATGCTGCGGTGTGGGAAGCTGAACTGCTGCAAGCTGCTCTTGGATTGGTGGAAATGGGGCGACAGTGCACGATGGGGCGGCGTGAGTGGTGGAAAAGAGCGGGAAAGAGATGGGGCGGAGAAGGCTGCGGAGATGCGCGTCCGCGTCCGGCGTGGTGCCAGCTCGATACCTCGGGTAAGTTGACAGATTGACTTGCTTGTGACTGAATCGCCTAGGTCGCGTGACTTGAACAGGTGTGCATGGCGCCAAAACCCAGCTTTTAGCGCGGGAGATTACTGCTGCCAAAACTAATGTTTCTGATTCGCCAAAACTAATGTTTCTGATTCGCCAAAAACAGCCTCTTTCGGTCGTACTTCACACGGAAGGTACGGTACGTGTCCACGCCCTTTCGTGACCCTTCGTGTGCAATGCTCGGGCAGAGCGAGGAGCTCCATATGCGGGCAGCACGAAGCGCAGTGCTGGTTATTATCACCGCCGTGCCTGCTGCTGCTGCTTCTGCTGCTGCTGGATGGGGCAGACGCACAGCGCGCCGCCCGAGGAGGCGGACCAATTCCGTCAAATGGTAGGCGTTTTAAGGCCCAAACTCATGCGCTAGAGGCTCAAGTAGTGCTCTCGACGCTGCGCTTACTGACCTGCGAACTGGCCAATGTATCTGCTCCTCCATGTATTGCTACGAACAGGCTTTAGCGACGTACCGCGGTGACCTGGATACGCTACGCCGCGTGTTCCGGCCGGAGCTGCGCGGGTTGCAGATCTCGCGCGCCACGTACCTGGACCTCTGCGTGCAGGAGCAGACGCAACTGGAGACGCTCACAGACTCCCTGGAGCGCGAGCAGCGCCACGACGCGCTGCAGGACGAGAAGATGGAGTTCTTCGCGGCCGTGGAGAAGGGGCGACTCGTACTAGGCGACACGCTGCTACACGTGGCTGTGCGGCTCGCACACGCGGAGGTGCTTGACTTCATGTTGCTCACAGATCACGTCGGACCCCACAAAACTTCGGTCGCGACGCCGGGTACGGCTGGGAGCTCTGCAAGCGTAGCTACCACATCGCGGAACTCGGCTAGCCAAGCTGCGTCGCCCACGCCACTGCCCACACAGACCCCCAACTTCAGGGGCGAGCTGCCTCGCGACGTCGCGGGCAACAAGTGCGCGTTACAGCTACTGCTCGCGACGGTGACGGACGTGCAGGATGTATTTGGCACCAGCTATCGAGACGAACCAAAAGTTCACCGTCTAGTGCGATCGTTGCGCCGCCTCTGGCCGCTCTGGATGTTCGAGGGACAACAAGAGGCCGCCGCGCTCGTGCGCGTGCTGTACGACGTGCGGTCCTCAGATGCCGCCTTTGGTGGGCTGGTACGCGTGGCCTCCGCAGTGGGGGAGCGTTTCCGCGTGGCTGTATCTCGTGACGGTGTCCATCTGGCCCTAGAACGCTTGGCGCAACATGACGGTGACCTGCACCAGGCACGACAAGAACTGCTCAAGGACTGGGGCAGCGAGCGGAAGTGCCAGGAGCTGGCGCGGATCTTCCGACGCTGGTTCCCGCTCTGGAAGGCTGGAGGGCGGCGCAAAGACCGCGATGAGGAGCAGGCGCGCGTGGAGTTCTTCGACGTGGCCATGACGGCCTGGCTGCAGATCGCTCAAGACCTGCGGCTCTTTGGGCAAGCGAGTGGTGCGAACGACGGCCAGAAACCTAGCGATGCGCAGCTTGAGCTGCCAGATGCCGCGAGTCTCAAGCGCTACGACCTCCAGGTATGGCAGCGCCGAGTCGCACCTCCCGCTGCATCTGTGGGCGAGTTATGCGTGCACATCAACGCACTGGAAGGCTATCTCAAGCTGCCGCACCTCAGTGCTTAGTGAGAAGGAATAGCGCATGCTACAAACAGTCCCAGTGTTGAACTCCACGGTCACAGGCAGCTCGAGGGCCAGCGCTTCGGCTAGTTGGCTCGCTGCATTACGCAAAACTCAGTGGCCTTGCTGTATGCTGCGAAGACGCTGGCACGGGGAGCAAGCATTCAAGCAGCACGACGACCACCAAGGTGTCAACTGTCTCGGCGTCCTGGCCAATCAAGTTGAAGTTGCTCCCGTTGTCGACTGCCATTGGCCAATGACATTTCTTTTCCACCAACGGTAACGAGTCGTGTGGCAGGAAAGAGCAAATATTGGTGAATACCCTCATCAACATCTTGATGTACTTTCTCCTCGGCGCGAGAACTCCAAACGACGTCTGGCCATGACCACGCCGCCCCCAACAGAGCCGCCACCCCAGCGACGTACAGAACGAGCCACGGTCTCTCAGCGTTGCCATGCGTGCGTCGCTGCGAGCACTGTCACCGACGCGTCCGTCGTGGCGCTGGTATTCTTGGCGAGGTGGTCGTGCTGGTCGAGCTGGCGTCTCAAGGTGACCAAGTCCTCTAATCTTAGGCTAGCTCGCCCAGGACCGCTAGACTTGCGTCCTTGCGTCTATCTCTGCGACTGCAGGCCACCTGACAGCAGCCAGGCTCCGCTCTACTGCTTGTTGACTCCATTGGAGCTCGTAGCCAGCCCCACACGAGTCTGTGAGGCTTGAGAGCTCGTGTACAAGCGTCGCAAGGCGAGTCACTGGTGCCACGAGCGCACACGATGGCCAGCCAACGTGCCAGCTTCCTCCGCTCCGCACCAAGTGACGGCGTCGAGTCGGCAGAGCTCACCACGAGACAGACGAGCTACTTCCACGGCGTGAACCTCCGCACGCAGCCCGTGCTCACCAAGCGCGGGCGAAAGAGCGGCCGCATCGTCACGCGGATCTTCGTCATCCTCGACGGTGTGTCACCTTTCTGTTCTCCTCGCGGTCTTTCGCTTCCCGCATCAACATCTCACTAACTTGCTTCCTCGTCTTGTGACGCTCACTCGAGAGCAGGATACCTCTTCTCCTTCCAGCACGCCACGAGCTCGGAGCCCTGCGGTGTGATCGCTTTGGATGGCGCCGAGTACTTTGTGCACTCGTACGCGTCCTCGGCGCTGCTCGGCAACTTCTGCTTCGAGCTGCACTCGCCCTTGCGAGCCTGGGGTGCGTGCCACCCTCGGTCGGTCGTCGTTCTAACTCTCGTCGCATGTGGCTCTTGCTCACAAGGCTGTTCGTTGTCTTGTACGTCGTCGTAACACGCTCGTGCTTCGAGTAGGCACGCTCATTCTGCACTTCCACAGCTACACGGCCCCTGCCGTCCTAGACATCGAGCAGACGCTGACAGAAGCTGGAGCACGGCCTCGTCGTCACCACTTCAGCCGAGACGCCGCGAGCTCCACGCGGAGCAGCAGCGTCGGCAAGCAGCGAAGGGTATCGCGCCTCATCACGCTCTCAGGTATCTCCAACCTCCTGCCGCTCTGGGCACGACGAACTAGTGCGAGCGCCAACTGCTCCGACCCGAGCGACGGCCGAGATGTCGTGCTGTTGGACCCCGAGGCCAGCAGCGCCGGCGAAGCGGACGCAGAGCTCGAGAGCAAGACGGTGGTGTGTCGAGCCACCCGCGGCACGCGCACGAGTCTGCTCAAGGTGCAATGGCAGAGCGCCACCAACTGTGCGACCACCACCAGCAGCAGCAGCAGATCGGACTGCATGGAGCGTTCGGAGAACCACGAGTTCCACCCTCTTTCCCGAAGCGCGCAACTGACGTTCACGACGCACCGGGGCGAACCCCAACGCCAGTTCAGTCTGCAGGAGCATGAAGAACTCGTGGCGGAGCAAGAGATCTTGCCCGAGCACTGCCACGAGCTGTGCGTGCGCGGCTTCGTGGAGAACACCGGCCGTCGACTCTTCCACTTCATCTGGCCCTGGGACGGCCTCCAACAGCTGCGTCACCGCCGTCGCAGTGCTGCGGCGCCACGCCTGTCCGTCGTAGCCAGGGACGCGAGCCACGGTCCACGCATCCGCTTCGCGTCGTCCTACGAGTCGACGAGGCCGTTCCAATCGTCCAGACACTTTGACGCGTCCACTATGGCCATGATGCAGCACTGGGCGGCGCCACGACAGCGACTCGCGCTCTGTGCGTCCGCTACGTCGTCCGCTACGTCGTCCGCAGCGCCGTCAGTCACCTCGGCACCACTTAGCGTCACGACTCCAGTGGTCAACATCGCTGAAAGAAGTGGAAATAGTCCGCCGTCGAGTCCAGTGGCTGTTCACCGTCGAAACTCGCCTCCAACGCCTTCTCCGGTCTCCTCGGACTCCTTCTCGCCCATGGCCGCCGCTTCCAAGAGCGTCTTGCTCGGTGCCAACACCAAGAAGCTTGCGATCGCGCTGCCAAAACGTAGCAGTCCGCCGAAGATCGCCGTCTCAGCCGTGGCTTGTGATACTAGCGCATTTGCCACGACGCCTCCAGCCAAGACGTCGACGTCTCGTGAGGCCGTACCAGTCGCTCCGCCGTCTCCACCGAGTTTAAGCACAGCACCGACAGCTCGAAAGGCAGCAGGACCGCCTCCAGCGCCCTCAGCAGCTCCAAAGCCGGTGGCTTCCTCGACGCCGTCGTCCACAGACATCCGACTGGTGCAGGCCGTGAGCCTCGCGGAGAGCTACAGCGGCGGCTACTTGCTGCGGCAGTACGAGCCGCTCAAGGTGATCGGACGCGGCGGCTTTGGCCAGGTGATGGTGGCCCGACACGTGCCGTCCGGCGGCCTCGTGGCCATCAAGTCGCTGAGCAAACGCGCCATCGCGGCGCAGAACCAAGTCCAGCACTCGCGAGCAGAGAAGGCCGTGCTCACGCGTTGTCGCGACCACCCGTTCATCGTGCAGCTCCACGCGTGCTTCCAGACGATCGACCACCTGCATCTCGTGCTCGACTACTGTCCAGGCGGAGAGCTCTTCTTCCACTTGGCGGACCGCGGCCGCTTCTCTGAGCCCGTGGCCGCGTACTACCTGGCCGAGGTGCTGCTCGCGCTCGAGCACTTGCACCGCCACGACATTGTCTACCGCGACCTCAAGCCCGAGAACGTGCTGCTGGACGAGCAGGGTCACGTCCAGCTCGCGGACTTTGGGCTCTCCAAGCCGGGCGTGGACGACTGGACGCTGGCTCGGACCTTCTGTGGCTCGGCTGACTACATCGCGCCGGAGGTACTGGCGCTCGGCGAACGGAGTCCGGGTTCGACCTCCTGCTCGCCCACGTCGGCCCGTGGCTACGGCAAGGCGGTGGACCTCTGGGCACTCGGCTGCATGCTGTACGAGATGTTGACCGGCAAGCCGCCCTTCCACAGCGCCCGCAGCCGCGCACAGCTCTACTCGCGCATCATGGACGCTCGGGTCTCCTTCCCGTCGCACATGAGCCCCGAAGCGCGCGATCTCATCGCCGGACTCATGCAAACGGACCCGAACGACCGGCTGGGCTCACGTGTCGGCGGTGGCCACGCGGCCGTGAGGCAGCACGTCTTCTTCGTCAAGCACCACATCGACTGGACGCGTCTCTTGAATCGCTCGCTGCGAGCGCCGCCACTACGTCCACGACCGGGGGCTTTCGCCAACTTCGACACCAAGTTCACCTCCATGGAGCTCTGCGGCGTTGACAGCATGGCCGCCTTCCCGGACAAGATCCCCATGGACTACCAGCTCTTCGACAACTACAACTGGCAGCCGTCCGAGGATGCCACCTAGAGCACAGAGCGCCACAACTACAGCAAAGGATCCAGTAGAGGAACCTCGAGAGCCTAGCAAAGGCAGCCAAACACCCATTCGATTCGCTACCGAAGCAGAGCCCCCCACCGTCGAGCCTTGCCCAGGACGACTCCCTTGGACCTCCGCCTGCCAGTTTGTTTGTCTTGCCGCTCGCTCGCTCGCTCGCTTGTTCGCTTGCTCACCTGCTCGTCGGTGAGGTAGTGATCCAGCCCCAAACACCTCGAGCGAGCGAATGAGCTCGCTTGCCGGCTAGCTCGCCAGCGCAGCGCTTGAGCAGCTTACTTCCAGAGCTTGTTGATGGACATGTTCTGCTCCGAGTCCTTCTTCATGACCTTGGAGACGGCCATCTCGAAGTCCTCTTGCGTCACGTGGATCCGCCGCTCACGTAGCGCGAACATGCCGGCCTCCGTGCACACGGCCTTGCACTCGGCACCCGAGGACGTGGGCATCTTCTCGGCGATCACCTTGAGGTTGATGCCGCGCAGCAGATTCATCTTGCGCGAGTGAATGCGCATAATGTCGATGCGCGACTGGACACCACACGAAAACAACACACGTCAGCACGTCGCCCAACGCGGCCGTTCCCAATGTCCTCCCATTCCAGCCAGCACGTACCGCCTCCGTCGGGTTGGGGAACTCGATCTTTCTGTCAATCCGACCCGGACGCAGCAGCGCCGCGTCCAGAATGTCGATGCGGTTCGTGGCCATGATGACCTTGATGTTCTGCGCCGGCTCGAAGCCGTCCAGCTGGTTGAGCAGCTCCAGCATCGTGCGCTGCACCTCCGAGTCGCCACCGCCGCCCTCCATGCGCGAGCTACCGATGGAGTCGATCTCGTCCATGAAGATGATGGAGGGAGAAGCCTCGCGCGCCATCACGAAGAGCTCACGCACCATACGCGAGCCTTCGCCAATGTACTTTTGCACGAGCTCAGCACCCGACACACGGATGAAGGTGCAGTCCGTGTGGTGGGCCACGGCACGCGCAAGTAGCGTCTTACCCGTGCCTGGGGGGCCGTAGAGGAGCACACCCTTGGGCTGCGCCACACCCAGCGCCTCGAAGAGTTCCGGGTGCTTGATGGGTAGCTCGATCACCTCCTTGATCTCGCGGATCTGCTTGTCCAGCCCGCCGATCATGTCGTACGTCGAGTCCGGCACCTTCTCCACCTTCATGAGGCTCACCAGCGGGTCCACCTAAGGAATACAACGCATATAGCAGCGACGCGAGTGAGTTCCCACCGCTGGCGTAACAAAACAACGAGAAACAGCAAGTTGGCAGGCACCGTCCGGGTAGAACGCGTCGGCTAGTACCTTTGTGGGCAGGATCTTGTGTAGCACGTAGCTGTCATTGCGCAGCGCCACGCGCGTGTTGGGCGTGCACTTGGTGATGTCGATGGCCTTGTCCACGTCCACAACGTACTTGCCCTCCGGGTTCACCTTCACCAGCACCTTGGACTTGCCCATTTGCTTCACCACTTCGCCCACGTACGAGCCGGGCTCCTGCAGCAGCTGGAGCTCCTCGCGCAGCAGACGCACTACACGCCATGCAAACCCACACGTCAGTTCCATTTCCCGCCTTTGCCAGTGCCAAGGGGGGAGAAACCCATAGAGCTACAGAGCTGAAGAGCGCTCGGGTCGGAGACGCGCCGCACCTTTCGAGTTGAGCTCGTTGCGCTGCGCCTGCAGGCGGCGCAGGTTCTGCGTCTCGTCGCGCACCGTGATCTCCAGGTGCTCGATCTTCTGCTCGTAGTAGCCCGTCAGCCCGGCGCTGTCGTCCGCCGCCATGCTCACGTCCGCCGTCATGCTCTTCGCCGCTTACTCCCTGCTTTCTTCGGTCAACTTGGGCTTCTCCCCTTTGCGATCCAAAGCGACGGCCGATCTATACCGGTAGCCACCGGTAGCCACCGAGATGTCGTAGTACACTACCGAGATACCGGTAGCTTACCGATAGAGCTGCCAATCAAAGGGGCAGCCATTCCTGCAGCTGCTGGCGGCATTGGTGCCGACTGCATTGCCTGCTCGCTGGTGCGCTGGCTACTGTGCACTTGGCTGCATTCGCGCGCTGAGGACGAGGCGAGCAAGACATTGGCGCAGATGGTGGCCACGCCGCGGTTCCACGTGACGCAGGACGCGTCGCGCGTGTTCGTGCACGTGCGCGTGCCCTTCGTGCGCGTGTCCGAGATGGAGTTCCACGTCGAGGGCCACGACTTGACCTTCTACTGCAAGCCGTACCTGCTCAAGCTGCACTTCCCGCACGAGGTCGTGGACGACGATCTGGCCAAGGCCGTGTACGACCCCAACCAGGTGCGAAGGCGTGACTGGAGCAGCTCTCGTTCGGCTAGGGCGGCGCTCGCCGACTGACATGCGTTTGTGCGGATGTTTGTGTGGAAACGGAACGCTTTGTGGTGCAGGACAACGGCACGATTGTGGTGCATTTGCCCAAGAAGGAGCCTGGACAGGAATTCCCGGACCTGGACATGCTCACCAAGCTGCTGCAGCCGCAGCGGCCGCCCGTGGACCTCAAGGCGGAAACCCAGCAGTAAGTAGACCTATGCTTGCCTCATGGTTACGTAGCACGGCACCAGCGTTTTGTGGCAGTGTGTCGAGTCTACGAAGCAATGTGAACGCCTGGACAACGTGCTGACTTGCTGTCTCTGTTTGTCTACTAACAGGAAGGCGCCGCTTATCGAAGTGCTCGAGTCCTCGTCTTCGTCCTCGACCTTGGAGCCCATCGGAGACCTGCGCGAAGAGACCGAGCGGCTCAACAACCTCATCAATGGCCGCAGCTCGGACAGTAGAGTGCAAGCGGGCGCTCCACCGCAGAAAGTGCAGACGGATTCGTCTCTGCTCGGCTTGGAGACCCCAGCGGAGACGCCAGCCACGCCCTCCGTCAAGCTGGACGGCCTCGGAGTGGGCCAAGGACCCGCGCAGCAGTCTGTGGGCGTGCGCGTCACGAGTCTCCAGCCTTCGTACGGCTTCAACAACGCCTACTCGGACTTTTTCCGTGCGTGGCACGGCCACGTGAGCGAGATCCTATCGCTGCCAGACCCAGAGCACCTGCAGCCGGAGCAGCGCCACGTGCTGCGTGAGGCCGCGGAGGAGCAGCAGTTCGACGTCGAGCGGTACCTCATGGACTTTGCCAACGCTGCGGACGACATGTACTTCCAGCTGGCCATGGACTTCGAGCCCTTCTGGACGCAGTACCCCGTGCTGGCTGCTCCTGCTTCTGCTCCTGCTCCTGCAGTCAAGACGGCGGACGATCGAGTGGAGACGGTGAAGACGGTGGAGTCGCTGATCGTGGAAGTCGAGACCACAGCCGTACAGAACACTATAGAGCGTCTCGATGCTATGACACTGGACGCCAGCACCGCTTCTCCGCCCCCAGCGCCGAGTGCAGTAGCCGACGGTGGCGTGGTCTTCACGACGGAGGAGCAGGAGCTGCTATTGCGGCTCCCGCGGAAGGAGTTTCTGCTGGCGGAGGGCAGCACGGAGGAAGCCCTGGTACTGGGTGGCCTCGTGGACATCCTCATCGGCTTCGTCTATGAGCAGCTCACAACGCAGGGCGACAGCGGCGTGGAGTCCACGTGGACGGTGAGCATCGTGAGCCCGACGCTGTCGTGGCTGGACACGACGGCTGACCTGCGGGACGTGGTGCGCTCGGCCGTCCGTCGCATCCTGACGTTTCCGTTCCTGCGGCAGTACGATTTGGCGCTTCACTGTGTCCGTGAGGCCAGCGAGCTCCTCAAGCGTGGCAAGCGCGTGGTGCTGCGTGCTCTGCTGACGTTGTACCGCATCGTGGAGAAGTCGGAGACGCAGTACCTGCTCAACCCGCTCTACGTGCAGGACTACTGCGTCTGGATCCAGTCCGTGGCCGACGACCGTCTGCAGCGCGCCAGTGCAGCAGTGGACGCGCACTTGGCCGCCTTCACCAAGGCGGACACGGGCTGGGCACTCAACGAACTGGAGCGCAGTCTACTGGAAACCAGCGACGAGGACGAGGACGACAGCGAGTCCTCCAGCTCCGAGTCTTCGGACAGTGACGAGGACGACGACTCATCGAGTGAAGAAGACGCCTCGTCTTCCAGTGACGACGAGAGCGAGGCCAGCGACGACGACGACAGCGACGCCAAGGCGGCTGCAACGCGTGACACAAAGACGGAGACACAGTAGGAAGCAGTGGCGTCTCGACTGGCGGCAGCAGTGCCAGCGAGGAACGCAGGTCGCCACCAGCGCCACCTTGCGCGTGTATTATTAGGAGGTATAGCGGGGCTTCCATGCCGTCCACGCAAAGATAGTAGCGCTTCACGCTTCCTCTCGTGTCTGCGAAGCATTCGCTCTTGCGCTTCTACCCCATGGCCAACCAGGACGGCGAGGCGCCTGGCCCGAGTCTCGCCAGCGTCCTGCAATCGCCTGCACCAGCTCTTCCGTCTGGACGATGCAAGCTGCCGCTGCTCTTGACGGCGCGGCCGGGCAATGTGGGCGTGCAGATCGACTCACACCGCGCTATGAACCTCTTCTCGCGCCCTCGCTGCGGCCACTTTACCGCGCAGTTCCACGGACTCGTCTTCGAGGACGGTTCGCTCGAGAACTACTCGCGTGTGGTGGAGCGCACGGCCCACCGCGCCAGGCTGCTCGAGGACAAGCTGATCAAGCTGCGTGAGAGAGAGCAGGTCCTGCTGGCGGACGAGGTCAAGCGCAAGCAGCGCCGCGTGCAGCGCGAGGCGGCTCGCCAGCGGCGGCTGTGGCAGCAGCAGCAGGCGGCCAAGAGGCACGAGCAGCGGCTTCGTGAGGCTGCTGCCGCCGTGGCCGTGCAGCGTGTGGCGCGTGGCTCGCTGGCGAGACGAGTGGCGCAGGCGATTCGACGTGCGAGAGTGGCGGATCGTGCCGCGTGCAGACTGCAGCACGCGCTGAAAGCTTACGTGCATCGGCAGCAGGCCGAGCGAGAACGTGAACGCCGCGATCGGGAGGAGGAGGCTCGTCGCGAGAGCGAGATGCACTCTGCTGCCTCGGTGCTGCAGCGTCAAGCAAGAAAGAGACTGCAAGCCATACACGCCCAGGCGGAGCTGGACGTCTTGGAGGAGGAAGAGGAGGAAGAAGAAGATGCGGCGTGTGCACGGACTGATGTGGCCAAGGACGAACGGGTGGCCGCAGAGGCGCTCAAGCGTGGGATCAGCCTCGATCTCTTGTTTTCGGACGACGAAGGGGAGGAGAGCGGGAACCTTGACGGACCTACGCCGTTGGAAGCTGCGTCCGTGGTACGTACGTTTACTGAGGTGAAGCTAGGCGACGTCAGCACGCCGAAGATGCAACCACGTCCACCTGCACCTGTCCCCACTGCCGCCAAAATCCGACCACGACGCCCAATGTCCATTAAGCGCGTGGGAGGCGGCTTCCGCGCCACGCCATTGCCTCCTAGCGTCGTAGATCCCACGGCGACGGCCGCATCCGGCACCGCACCGCGTCTTGGGCGGAGACTACGCGTGGGG
>JAADYJ010000479.1:0-20400 GCA_023338205.1 Halophytophthora polymorphica
ACGGAGGCGGGGGGCGGGGGAGGCGGGGGCGGAAGCAGACCACTTCCTTCCAGCGGCTCAAGATGTAGCTTTCGCGTGTGGCTGATGATTCGAGAAGCTGAACCGGTGGGAAACCGGTGGAGACAAAGTGCTACCGGTAATGTACCGGTTTACTTGGCGTGTTGTGGCATCGAAGAGGTGCGAGCCGACGTTTGCATCCTTTTCGTTTGGCGTCGGCATGTTGAGCTCTTCGTCGTGGTGAGCGACTCAGCCATGGCGCCAAGGATCCTGGCGCTTGAGTCCGAGGCGGCTTCGCACAGAACAGGCCTGCATGAGCGCCGCTTTGGTGTGCGGTCCAGCGCGGCTCCGAAGTGATGGCTACCTCTCTGGCCATAGTGTCGCACCCCAACCAAGTACTGGACGCTGGGACGCGCCGCTACATCGCCCCGGGGCAGGGGAACGCAGTCGCTAGAAGGGAGAAGACTGCATTGCGACGCGAGGTATGCTCTCATGCTCTCATGCTCGCACGCTGTCGCCTCGGGCGCCACGGCGACCACAGCCACAGCCACAGCCAAAGCCGGCCGCGTCGTGCTCAACCAGGCGCCAGCCGTTTTCCGAGTCAGCGCCGTGTCGACCGAACGAAAAGATCCTATCCGCGCGCTCCTTTCTCTCTGCCTCGCCTGTCCGCTTTTGACTGGCGCTCACTATTCCCCGCCGCCCTCCGAGTTCCCATCTGGCCAATTTTCCCACACTAGGCGCGCACATCCCAATCAACCCCAAAACCCCAAGCGCCGTTACGTACCGCAGGCTAAATCCAGCGAGTGAGTGTCGAAAACGGCGCCTTCCAGCCAGCAGTAGCAGTTGGGAAAGCGCGTCGTGGGCAGCACACGGCGCAGAGCACAAACGAAAGTAGCGCAACGGGCGAGCACCAGCAGCACCAGCAGCAGCTAGCACCATGGCGGAGAGCGCGGCCGAGAGCGTGATCGACGAGGCGGCCACGGAGGACTTTACGCCGTCCACCACCATCCAGGACGGCATGAAGGTCTACGCCGTCATCGGCGCGCTGGGCTGGCTGGGCTTCGAGCTGGCGCGGCGCAAGCTCGAGCGCGCCTACTACTGCCGCGAGCGCGCGGCCGAGACGACGAACCCCGTGGTGACGCGCGCGCGCAAGACCGGCTTCCTGGCGTGGCCCAAGGCGCTCTTGCAGGTGAGCGACGACGACCTGTTCGAGCATTGCGGGCTCGACACGCTCTTCTTCCTGCGCTTCCTGCGGCTGAGCCAGAAGATCACTGCCGTGGCCATCCTGTGCTCGGCCGCCACCTTCCCCGTGTACTACTACGCGCAGAGCGACAGCAGCGACGGAGACGACCCGCTGTACCGCATGACGCTCTCGCACCTGGACACGGACGGCATGTGGCGCTTCTGGTTCACGGTCGTGACCATGTACGCCGTGTCGGCCACCGCCTGCGTCCTGCTCTGGCTCGAGTACCAGGAGTACATCAAGCGGCGCCACGAGTTCATGGGCCGCAAGCACTCGCAGCAGTACACGGTGGTGCTCAACGGCCTGCCGCCCAACCTGTGCACGGAACAGACGCTGCGCAACTACGTGGAGCTGCTCTTCCCCAAGTCCGTGCTGCACGTCTACGTGGCGCTCGAGTGCGGCGACCTGGAGAAGCTGGTGCAGGAGCGCGTCAAGGTGCGCAACAAGCTCGAGCACGTGCTGGCGCAGAGCGCCACGTCGGGCGAACGCCCCCTGACGCGCGACAAGCTGCTGGGCGGCGACCAAGTGGACGCCATCGAGCTCTACCAGGAGCAGCTCAAGGCGCTCAACAAGGCCGTGGAGAAGGAGGTGCGCTCGCTCTCACGCTCACAGGCGGCCATCGCGGCGCAGCTCGTGGAGGCCAGCAACGGCACGGACGAGTCCTTGACCCCCACGCTGGGCGACAATGCGCTCCCCACGCTGCAAGGCTCGTACCACGACGACGACTACGACGACGCGGTCGAGTCGCAGTACATCAAGAGTCTGCGCAAGCAGGAGAAGGACGGTGGCAAGAGCAACCTGGGCATCATGCGGCCCGCGGGCTTCGTGACGTTCCGTAGTCTCAAGGCGGCGCAGTCGGCGCCGCAGATCCTGCAGAGCGCCGATCCGACGCAGATGCACATTGAGCCGGCGGCCCACCCGGACGACGTGGTGTGGGAGAACATTGGGCTCTCGCTCAACATCAAGAACACGTGGCTGCTCATCTCGCTGGCGCTCTCGGGCGGCATCATCCTCTTCTGGACCGTGCCCACGGGTCTCGTCGTGTCCTTCGCCAAGGTGGACTCGCTCGAGGAGAGCTGGCCGTGGCTCAAGACGGCTATCGAGGACCAGCCGTGGATCAAGTCGGTGCTGGAGCAGCTCTCGCCGCTGATGCTGTCTGTCATGAGCGCGCTGGCGCCTATTATCTTCGGCATCCTGTCCAAGCGCGAGGGCCACGCCTTTGCGTCGCAGGTGGACGCCTCGCTGCTCAACAAGCTCGTGGTCTACCAGATCTACGTGACGTTCCTGCTGCCCATTATCGGCGGAACGGTCATCGACGCCGTCATGGGCTCGGGCGACACGGACCTGACGGACGTGAGCGCCGTGCTCAAGATCATCAGCGACGCCGTGGCCGTGCAGTCGTCCTTCTTCATCACGTACTTGCTCGTGCAGATGGGGCTCAACCTCACACTCAAGTTCCTGCGCGTGACGCCCATCATCAAGGCCGCCATCTACAAGTTCTTCGCGCCTAAGCTCACGCCGCGCGAGCGCTCGACACCCTGGTTCGGGCTCACTCCCATGGACCAGGCGGGCGATTTTGGCGTCTCGGACGGCGTAGGCGAGTTCTACCTCGTGCTCATGCTCGTGCTGGTCTTCTGCGCCATCGCGCCCATCCTGAGCTACTTTGCGCTCATGTACCTGCTGCTGGCCGACGTGGTCTACCGCTGGGCCGCGCTCTGCGTGCACGACCCGTCCAAGCAGTCCAACGGCACCTTCTTCCCGTCGCTCTACCGCTTCATCATCGGCGCGCTCATGTTCTCGCAGATCATCATGGCGTCCGTGCTGGCCACCAAGCAGGTGGCGCTGCCGGCCACCTTTGCCATCATCCTGCCCTTCCTCACCTTTGGCTTCCACCTCTTCGTGAACACGCGCTACCCGCACGTGGCGCTCTTCCTGCCGCTGGACCAGGCCGTCATCATCGACTCGCGCCGCGCGCGGCAGCCCAACGACCTGGACAAGGTGCTGGAGGACATGTACAAGCAGCCGGCCATGCTGGAGCGCGAGCCGCTCAAGCCGGACTACCAGGGCCTCACCAGCGACCCCAACCAGCAGAACCAGCTCGCGTCGCCGCCGCCCACCGAGGTACGACCCGCTTCCTGCAGATAGACGCAGTCTCGGACAGCTTGAAGCTGCTCACTCATGGCTGGCGTGGATAGGCCGACCCGACTGACCTGTGCCTGTCTGTTTGTCTTTGCGTGGCCACAGAAGGAGTCGTTCCGCGCGCAGGACAAGCAGGTCTTCTCGCCGGTATGATTGCTGGAAGATGTGCAGCCATTGCGTGTGGTTGGTGGAGGCAGCGCAGCGCCTTGCCCGCTCCTCCTCTGCATGTGGGTCAATATACTTTTCGTGAAGCTCACGCCTTTCGTGTGCCGCGTTGCGCCCTGGCAGAAGCCGCCCAAGAGCGCGGACGGCCCGGCGCCCTACGTGCGGATGCAGAGCGACAAGCCCAAGAGCCGCAAGCACGGCGAGGACGTGGGAGGACTGGTGTAGCCAGCTGGAAGAGGGCGAGGCGAAGAGGTCAGCTGGCGTGGCGCCGCGAGCTGAACTCTTGAAGCCAGGCGCTGGCCAGCTGGATGGCGTGCTGCTAGCAAAACTGCGAGACGCCGCGCCTGTCGACGAGGGCCTAGAATATAAGCACGCGAGCGCTACGTTTTCCCCGTCTTCGAACAGTGGGAAGGAGCATGGCGGGGGTGGGCCTGGAAGTGAGCTGGTCCCACCCAGAGCTCAGCAAGCTGTTGCTTTGCCGACCAGCGCTCGGGACGACCTGGTCGGGTGCCACTGCCACTGACGTGACGAGTACTTTGAAGCAGAGCAACGGCTACGAGGCAGATCTGGCCACCGAGATCGCATGCATTCGCACGCCTCAATGCGTCGTCACCTGGTAGCTGAAGTAGTCGCAATGGGTTTCAACTCCCATGGAGCGGATGTTCTCGAGTGTATGGCGCGACGTCTCACAGAAGAACGCTCGCGCCGTGCGAATACGCTAGCTGGAGGTCTCTGCACATGTACAGCTGCCTTCTTCAGTGATCCGGTCGGTACCTCTGGGAGCAGGACCGCTTTTCTCGCTTCAAACGGGATTTTCTATTTTTGCCTTGGATAGTGCTACAACTCCCACAAGAAGGGGTGTCGTGGCGGCGCCCCTTTGCTTTGGACCACTTTCACCCCTCCCTTCAGAAAAAGTAAAGACGGATTCCGCACTTTCCCAGATTGTAGCGGTATCCACCTCCTTTTTTTCGGCACGTTCGAAAAACTGAAATGGATAACACTGCAGCCAATCACGAGCGCGCCTTGGAAATTAGAACCTTTCGCAGCGACAATAAGACGCAGAGGGCAGACGAAAGGCGACGTCCTTTCTCGGGGAATGCTGCATTCCCTTGCTCGAGCAGCCGGCGGGCTGTCTCGGAGCCCCAGCGCTTCGCCCCAGGCTCCTCTACTGATTGCAGACGCTGCAAGAGGGCGCTGCAGAGCAGCAGAAAGCCATCTTATCCCGCCGTCTGTCCTCGCATGCGCACCAGGCAGCGACGACGCACTCTTGACACGCCGCCGCATCGCTCACGTGCCGCGGCGTACTCGCGACCTTGACGGCCGGCGCTCGTCGCGCTCTCGGAGCTTCCGCGCCCGCGCGCGCCTCGGCCATGGCGATGCACTCGCCGCTGGCCATCTCGCATATCTCGCTCTCGCAGTCGCAGAGCTCGGCCTCGCGCAGCAATGGCAGCCGCATGTTTGACGCCGACTCGCCGTCCGTGGCGTCCGCGACCAAGGACTTCATGTACCAGCGCACGCTGGCACCCAACAACGCCGTGCCACTGCTGGTGCGACTGGAGCGACGGCGCATCTTGGGCGTCGCGACCCTCGGGGCCGCCTGCGTCGTCGCGGCCATGGTGTTCCTGCAGCGCGGCATCGTACTCAAAACCTACCAGCCGGACGAAGACCCCAGTTCAAGCGAGATCGACGCGTACAACGTTTACGTCGGCATGGCCATAGGTTTACTGCTCAAGCCGCTGCTGGCACTGGTGATGGCGGTGGTGCCAGCGGTGCTGCTCTGCTTCTTGACGAGCGTCGCCATGCGGGAGAACCACTCGAGACGCACTCGCTTTGCGCTATCGCTGGTAGGAACGCTGGCGTTTTGGCTGCTCACCAACGGCTTCCAGGCGCTCTACGTACATGAAAAGCCCAGTGCGGCGTCTCCAGCCGTCGGTGAGACCGACCTGTCCAGCTTGGACAACGCGACTGACTTGCGTTTTCAGGACAACGCATCCAGTTCCAACACCATCCTACGAAGCGCTATGCAGACGCCTGTCGCCACGGCAAATACCTCTGCGGACCAATGCAGTCTCCCATCGCCTCGCCGACTGCCGTCGCAGCTGGACTTTGGCTTCCCCGCGCGCGAGTGGCTGCGAGATATGCTCCCATTTGCACCGACCACCACGGCCGGGAACACAATGACCGTGGCTCTCAGTGGTGCCCCAGCGGGGAACACGACGCTGCCCATGACACAGTCAGCAGCGCGCAGCCTCGTGATGTACGCACTGCGAGCCACTGACGACTTTTTCCGCGAGCAGGACGTGGCCGCCAATGCAAGCGTGTTCGAGCTGGTGGGCTTGCCCGACAGCTTCACTGACGCGTCGGGCCACGACGTGGAGATGACGCAGATGCTGCTGGAAGCCACCAATGCCACCATGCAGCGTGCATTTGAGGACTCTGGACGCGACCACCTCAAGAATTTCAGCGTCGCGGAGACGCAACTCCAGTTCGTGCGGTTCCCCTGGGTGTCTGCTAACGGCGGAGAGCTCGTGTTCGAAGGCGTGACGCTCGAGATCCCCATGCACGAGAACTTGCTTCGACGAGAGGTGATGCTGAGCAACGACACCACAACGTCGGTGCTGTATGGCACGGAGGCTACGCGGAGGGTGTTCGAGATCAACCCCAAGGAGGAGTGTGGACGCTCGGGATGCGTCGTGAGTCCTGTGGGCGCAGCGCTAACTACGGCACCGGCTGACGAAGGCAGTCAAGTCCGTGCACTCCCCATCTGTCTGAACGCTGCCACCGGCGCCGAGGACTATGAGGCCACGCTGGATGTGGACGGTACGGAGTGTGATCTCCGTTCGAACTCGTCCGTGCTGGTCCTCAGCTTTGCCAAGCGCATCCAAGGCGACGCCATGAGCTCCTCGGACGCCAACAGCACAGCTGGAGCTCTTGTGACGCTCACGAATGCCCGCAAGGTCTACCAAGTCACGGCAGGCCGACTGTCCTGGACGACGGTGGACCTGGCATCGAGCTTCCACGCGTCCTGCGAGGTCAAAGACTGCAGTGGCCTCGCCTTCCCGCTGGCCAGCGATGGCGGCCACGTGGTCGTGGGGGAAACGTACCTGCCTATGCGGAACCTAGTCAAGTACACGCCGTCGGTGCGGGGCTGGACGCCTCTCGTGACCTCGAACGCGCAAGAAGTGGACATGAGCGACATCCTCAAGAGCGACTTTGTCTTCCCGCGCAATTTCGACGATGTCTCTGGGTGGGAACCAGTGACGAGCGGAAGGTGCGAGCGCGAGCGAGGCGCCTTCATGGACCGCGTGGAGAGGCTGCACATCTTCTCGGAGCGAGCATTGCGGCCGGCGTACCAGTCGGCGCTCTTCTGGCTCTTCCAGCGCGGTGTGCTACGGCAGAGTGTGGCGCTGTCGACGCACGAGGCAACGCTAGACTTTGCGGCTAGTGCCAATACGCTGGACGTGGTACTCTCGGTGCCAGCCTTGTCGGCGTTGCTCTCCTTCGTTGGCAGTGCACTACTGCTGACAATGGGTGTGCTGGTCTTTATGGGCGGCAAGGGTCGCGAGGCGGAGATCGAGCGGCATTTCAAGCCTCACCATTTAGCCCGCGTCTTGCTCAACGACGTGGGTTTCTCGCGGAATCTACTGCAGTGCGACCTGCTCAACGTGGGCAACAAGTACCTCAATAGCTCCGAGCTGCTGGACGAGTTCGAGATCGGCGGCTTGGCGCTACGGCATCGCACCCGCCCGTCGGACGTGCTCATGGTTCCCAAAAGCCAGTCGCCGGCGTCCGCCTCGTCAAGCCAACCGAACATGGTCTGAAGGTGGAGACGAGAGAAGTTTTGATTATAGAAAGCGCAAGATTGTTTTGCCATCTCTCTTCCCCAGGCGTGCGAGCCACCTGACTCGAATCTGGCGCTGCCATTCTCCTAGAGTCGAAGAAAACTCCTTGAATAGCGATCGTTGGCACAGAGACGACAGACTGTGAAGGTGAAAACGTTGGGGGTGCCGCGTCGCGGGGTCTTGTGGGATCTTCAAACAGCGCGGTGAAGTCGTGGCGACTACGTGGAGGCTATACAGGACTCCCACGTGGACTTCAGACCCGTTGGTTCTGCTGCTTTGGACTCGAGCACGCGTTGGAGCTTGGTCCCCGCGCTATGCGTAGACGATCTGGAACTTGTCGAAGGCGTACAGGAACGCGACCATAGCCAATTTACCGCGTGTGTCGCGGTCCTCGTAGCTCCATAGTTGGCTCGCTTCGTCCGGCAGGGGGGCGACGTCGTGGTTGTCTAGGAGCGCTCTCCGTAGACACTCCCGCGTGACGTCGTCCAAGTCCAAGTCCATGGCACTTTGAGGTCCGTCCGGCCCCGTCTCGGGCTCCAGCGTGTTCAAGCTGCCGTCGCTTCCAGCTGCGACCCAGCCAAAACCAGGTTTAGGCGTCATGGAGAACGCATCGGCCAGGTTCACGCCCAGCTCCACGTCCATATCGGCCTCGTCCCTTGTGTCCTCGCAGCCTTCACGCACCACAAAGACCGAGTTCGCCAGTGTTTGTCTCGCCACCGCCTCCATAGTGCTTTGTTCACACGCTGGGACGAACCGACCGCGCTGGTTGATGAGGAGTGGCAGCGATGCACGTGGAAGAACGATCTGCCCAAGCGCCATCTCAGCCGAGTCCTTCGTGGCAGCCGATCTTGAAAGGCCGCGAGCACGAAAGGGCAGGCACCCCGCGCCTGGAACTCAGTCCGACAAGCGACAACGTCAAGTCGAAACGACCCTCCCGCTAAAGTCTGCGGTGGCGCGAAAGCGTGAGTCAATCAGCATCTCCTCGTGGGTGCAGCAGTTTCACGCACTGGTGTCGAGTAACGCGTCCAGGGAATATAGCAAACGAAGGCACCAAGTAGGGAGGTCAATTGGCCGGTCGGCGGCTCTCCTCCGCGTGTCATCGCGTTTGTTCTTCTCTCGGGTCGTAGTTAATTTCATGGGTCAGAACAGAGTGAGATGCGGTTCACATCTGTAGACTCAGGTCCAGTCGAAGAAGCGCACAATCCTCTCTCCGTCTCGATCACATCTGTCGTCTCGAAAGCGCCACCTGAGGAACGATCGTGCGAGGCGTCGCGGTCTTGGTGGGTCTGTGTTTTCCCGCCGTTGATTTCGTCCGTCGACCTCCAGATCTTCGTCGAATGTCCGCGCCCTTTGCTTTACTCAGCGCTGCTGATTCACACCCTTTGGGCTCGAGGTCGGGAGCATTCTCTATCTTGGCGTCGGTGCTTGTGGCGTTAGCAAGAACTGCAGTGAGTTGATCAGCGATAGCATGATGGTCTGCAAGAACTACGGGAGCGAAGTCACCGGAGTCGCGGGCGTTGCGCCTGGAACCATCGCGCGGATCATGGAGCAGAATCTCGCGGCGGTGATCAAGCGACGACGCGATCGGTTGGCCATCTGCGTGACGCTTCTCGTGTCGGTGGTGGTGCTGAGCGGCATCGTGTTGACCAGCTTCAGCCAGCCAGACTCGACGGTCCAGTCTTCTCTCCGCCAGACCATGACAAGTGTGAATACCGTAACGTCCGAGAGTACGGCTATCGACCCGACGAAGACCGCCATGGATGACAACGTCGTGGTCCGAACGAGTACCTCGGCGTCCTCGGACGGGTCTGTACTGCGCCGTTCAGCCGTTGAGTCGGCAGGAGCGTCCGTGGGGGACCCCTGCTGGGCTGATAGCTCGTTCATGCCGGCGGGGTCCTTGTTCGACGACGCGTTCCTGAAAAACTCGTCTTCGGAAGTACCTTCTTCCAGCGGTGCAAGCGACGAGGACGCGATGACGGCCATGCCAAACGAGCCCATGCTGCCCGATGTAAACCCGTGGGACGTCGTACAGCAAGAAGAGGTGCTGGAGCCGATGAAAGCGTCGTACGCAGCGCCATGATGGTCGTCCTTGCTGCTTGGCGCCTGTATGTGTGTGCGTGTCAACATTTGGATTGTGTTGCTGAATAAGAGGGTTCCCGGTTTCCCCTTGAGGGTCCCTCGTGTTGAAGCTGCCGCATTCACTCTTGGCTTCCGCACTGGAAATGTGCGCACTCCTTAATCGGTGCGCAAGAACGAAGATGGAGGCGGCGAGTAGCGTGATGCGATTCGCCATGGCCACGTTCTTCTTGAAGCGCGGCGCCAATGATGATGGTGGTGGGCGTAGCCACAATGGCACTGACGAAGGAGGGGATTGTGGCGCGCAAGATGAAGCTGTTGCTTGTGGTGGTGACTTGGAGGAGCAGGAAGATCTCGTGTGGTATCAAGATGCAAGTACGATGAAACTTGCGGATGACTCGCAAGAGGAGTTCGCAGAGGTGGCATGGGTCCACTTGCAGAGCTTGAATGAGCTGCTAGCTGAGAAACGCACGGCAGAGTTTGCGGGTGGCGTGGCCGAGCTGCGCGAGTATACTTCGCTCAATAATGCGTTGCTGGCGACTCTTGTGAGCGTGCTCTTGGATATGTTGGAGCTTGAGCCCGACAGAGACTAGCAAGGACACACCGAGTGCGTTTTACAAGGTACAGACAAGCGAAAGCGTGCCCTGTGGGTGATGATTGTCGTGAAATTGATGTCCGAGGTACGTCAGTTTTGGTGCAGATGTGTTTTGATAGCCACCTCAAGCCGTCTGCAGTATGCGATCAGGTTGGTGCTCCGCTTCAAAACTTTCTGTCCGAGATCCCTTGCTCATCTCTCTTCGTATCGAATCGTGCTCAGCTGGTCGAGCTCTTGTTCGAAGCGCTTGAGTACTACTGCGGACTCCGGGATGTCTCGACATCGGTGTGTCTCCTCCGAGCGCTCGACAAAGTCTTGAGCGATCTACAGCAGTATCACGCTCGAGACGAAGCCGGCACTACGGCCACAAGGAACGACAAGTTGGGCGAATTCCTCTTTGCCAGCATGTCAGGCGACGACACCGACTGTGCCATCATCGTCGAGTGGATGACGCATCTAGCACAAGTGCACCACGAACTACGACACTAAGTGGAAGAAAGGGAATGGTGCCGCGTTTTCAATCAGGACAACCACTTCGTCAACTCTTCAGGAAACGCGATGTGTTTTTGTTCTTGGTCGCTGGATCTGTCCATCGTCAAGATGCACATGCTTGACGTCTGTGCCCCGCTGCCTGCAGGCTATCTGCAGGTTCTTAGTCCATGTCGAACTACGAGCTCTTTGGACGATACAGAACAGCTCCGTGGTGGTGAGACGCCCGATCTCACAACGCATCGCCACGATCCAGTCACTGTATTTCTCTTTCTTTTCCTGCCTTGCCTCCGTTCCTTCATCTACGTTAATGGCTCGGCGCTAGCATTCTGTGCTTCGTCACGCGACCACTTGCTGATGACCTTGCATTTCCCCCGTAGATACGACGCCGTTCCCCATGCTCCTCCTGCAATCGTCAAAGCACGCCAGGGGATACTGTACAGTGTACAGGGATCATCCACCGCTCAACTGTTCTTCATGGCGTCCTTGACGAAGTTGAACGAGTCGTCCTTCTTCTTCATGAAGCCGAAACCCGACTCCGACGCCAGCCCTTCCGCCGGCTCCTGGATGGTCTTGGCGATGTATCCCGTGGGGGTCATCGCAGCGCCGATCACCTGCGAACCCATCCGCTGACGGCCATCCCCACCCATGGGGGCCCCGCCGACGCCCACGCCTTGCATCTGCTGCATCTGTTGCATGTACTGCATCTGCTGCATGTACTGCATCTGGTTCATCTGCTGCATCTGCATCTGGTTCATCTGCTGCATCTGCTGCATCTGCATCGGGTTCATCTGCTGCGGCGCGTTGAAGTTCATCATGTGCATGCCCATGCCCGAGGAGGACCCGTTGAAGCTCTGGTTCAGTCCGGACGACGGCACAGGCTCAAGCAGAGGGTCCAGCACCAGGTTACTCGCCTGTGGAGGCGCGGGGGCAGCAGCGGGCTGGGATTGTTCAGGCGCCGAGCTCGTACTCCCGGATGTGCTGCTCTGGAGTTGCAGACCACCGAACATGTCGACCATGTCATTCGACGAAGACCCCGACGGCTGGGGCGGCGCTGGGGCAGACTGTTGGCCAGGCGCGTTCGTCTGCAGTCCCGAGAAGAGGGAGCCGCTGTCTCCAGAAACCGAAGAAGGCTCGTCGTCGAAGCCCCCGAGAAGGTCCGTCTCGGCAGCCTGTTGCTTCTGGTAACTAGTGGATGCTCTACTCTTGGGCTTGCTCGACTGTCGGCTGGGCGCGGCGGACGCAGCTCCCGTGGAAACCCCCAAGACATTCAGAATCTTCACCGCGCGGTCGCGCACCGCGGCCTTGTCCGATTTGGTGCACTCCTCGATCTCGCTCGAGTTCTCCGCGAAATACTCCTCGAAGTCTTCGCACCCGTCGGTCTTCAGCAGAGCGTCGATCGTGGCCAGTGCCTTCGATGCAACCTACGAACACCAAACAACACAGCACCGACGTCAGATAATCGATAGGTACCAGTAGCCCAACGTTCTCCGACCAGAAAAAAAAGCACGAAAGCAGACGTACCGTCCACTGCGAGTCCGACAGACAGTCCTCCAGAATGGGGCCGACGATCTCCGCGTCCAGGGTCAGCGCGTTTTTCAAGAATGAGTCCATCTTGTCCTTCGGGGGCACCGCGCGCATGCCTCCAGGGGCACACAGCGCCGTGACCAGGTTGCGCTCGTACGAGCCGTCTGACTGCGCGCCAGACGTCTGTCCCGTGGTCACCGGAGGTGGGTACGCGCGCGGCGGCTCGGGGCGCTTGTTGTCCTCGTAGTTGTACTCCGAGCCCGAGTTGCGCGAGTACGACCGAGAATCACGCGGGTCGCTGCCGTAGCTCTGGGTCCGGTCATCCCGTCCGCCGCTCTGCAGTCTCGTCATGCCGGGAGCAGGCGCCGGCGCAGCGGCGTCACCCCAAGCTCCGCCCACGCGGCCCTTCTTACGGTCGCCATCTGCAGAAGAACACACGGGAAACACACACACGGTAAACCTCCATGAACGGCCAGCCCAAAGACGCCCACCGCATTCTTCTCACACCATCCACGTGTCTCTCAACAGGACAAAACCTCACGTACCGTAGGACTTCTCACGAAGCTGCTCGCTCGCCGACTCGCGCGGGTCGCCGCCCGGCGCGTACGCCGCCGATCCCGCGCGGTAGCCGCCGCCAACGTACCCAGACGGACGGTACGGCTCCTCGGGGTTGTAGGCCCCCGCGGACGGGCCGTAGCTCCCGCTGGTGGGGCCACGGTTGGTGGCAAAGCTCCAGCCCTCGGGAGGGTTCGCCGAGCCGGGCGGACCTCCGCTGAAGTTGGGCTTCGGGTCCGACTTGTTGTATTTGGACGCCACCTTCTCCTTCAGTCCCTTGAAGAAGCCCTTCTCATCCGCTGCACGCACGAACGCACCATCAACACAAGTCAGCGACCAAGCACAGAGCTGCCACCGCAACACCAGCAACACTGGGAAAGAGCTGGTCGTACCTCGCGGGTCCTGGTACATCGGATTGCCAATGCCCGAGAACTTCTGGTCGTTGAACGGCGGAGGACCACCGTATTGGTTCGGCGGAGGACCACCGCCGTAAGTTGGGTTGGCAGCGCCACTCGGGCCTCCGTACGAACCCTGAGGGTACTCGGGCTGGTACGGCTGCTGCTGCTGCTGCTGTTGGCCGTATGGCTGCGGACCACCGTAACTGCCCTGGTTCGGGTCGCTCGGGTAGCCGTAAGACGACGGCGCCGGCGCGTTGTTGTAGGCACCAGGCATGGGCGCCCCAGCCATGGGCGGCGGAGGCAGCGCGCTGTCGTTGGAGTTCTTGCCGCCCCAGATCTTGGAGCTCCAGCCCGAGTTCCCGCCTGAGTTCTCGTTTGGGTTGCCCACGCCCTGGATACGCGCCGACATGCCCATGCCACCCAGTCCCGGCGCATTGTCCGTGTCGTAGATGGCGTCCAGACAGTCCTTGGCCGAATCACGCACGCGGCGGTAGTACTCGTCGCCCTTGAGCGGGTCCGGCACACCGCGGAACTCTGCAGATAGCACAGCGGGCACGAACAGACCAACGTGTTAGTCGTATGCACACTCTTGACGACAGAGTACACCCTCAGCATGTGAGATAGGAGGGGGAGGTAGAAGCCGCCACGTACGCAGACACTCCTTGATAGTGGGGATGTGCTTCTGCATCTCGCGCTTGAAGTCCACGCGGCCCTCGCGGCAGACGTGCTTGATGACCTGCAGCGCCTTGTACTTGACGGTGTGGTGCTTGTTCTTCACGCGCGAGATCAAAAAGTCCTGCACCTTCATGCACGTGTCGTAGCTGTGCTGCGTCATGCGCGCGATCTCGCCGTAGAGGTAGCCGGGCGTCGGCGCGTCATCCTTGCTCGTGGCGCGCGTCAGCAGTGCCTTGTCCATACTGGCGCGGGGTTCACTTCTCACGCGGGGGGAAGGAAGGAAGGTGGAAGGAAGGGAGGAACACTCGGCCTCTAGCTGCTGTGGGATCGACACCTTTACAACAACGCACACATCGCCGCTCGTTAGTGTCGCCCAGCGAAGGGGAGACGACCCGCAGCAGCCTCGCATGCAGCGCCTCCTGAGGCGGAGAGGCCTGCTCGCACCTGCTGCGCTGCTTACTGCTTGTCGCGGGCGCCGTCGGTCAGTCGCGTGCTGCTGCTGCGCTCGCTTGCTCTGCTCTTGCCTCTTCCGATGGGCGGCGGATGTCTCTGTCTTCGGAGCACAGCTCTCCCCCCTGGCCGCTTGGCTGAAGCTTTGCTTCCTGATCCGGAATCTACGTTCCGGCGCATCATTGGACGAAATGCCGGTGAACGACCGGCCATTGGCTGGAAGGTGGGCCGGAGAAAGCTGGAAACCCCAAAACTTAGCCGGTTCGTTTGCACATGTTTGCCGTTACAGAGCAATGTATCGAGTAAATTTCTTGACTAGCCGAGTTGCGCTAAACGTAACACACATCTAGCCGCAATTTGCCACGTATCAACGCTAGTGTCCCAATCTACAGAGCAATCCGGCTCGATTCGGCCACACCACGCGCCACCACTGAACGAAAGCCTCAAGAATAGCCGTGGGAATTTGACCTGAAACTTTTTGCAAAAGCAACGCGACGGTCACATTTTCGACGAATCACAACGGGTCAAACTAGCCTACTTGTGTAAATATCCGGTGGTTTGGCCCACGAGCCTGTACCGGTATCCAAGACGTCAAAGGTCGCGAAGGTTGCCTCTGGATGCTAGAGCTCTTCATGCTCACCCTGGCCGATATCTCCGCCTCGACACCACCATGCAGACAGCCGTCTCGCGGCCCAGAGCCAAGCCGCAGTCGCCTCAGCACAAGCAGATCACGGTCTTCGTGGCCACGTGCCAGATTGCGTCCTTCGAGACCGGCGGTAGCAGCGGCAAGGCCAGCGCCAGCGGCGCGAAAAACGGCGGCGGCAACGCGGCCAGCGCGCCCGTGTTCAAGCAGGAAAAGTTCCCGACACTCGTAGCTCCCACCGCCAAGATGCAGACGCTGCAGAACTTCCTGCTCAGGCAGTGGGCCAT
The DNA here is from genome assembly GCA_023338205.1 of Halophytophthora polymorphica. NCBI lineage: Eukaryota > Oomycota > Peronosporomycetes > Peronosporales > Peronosporaceae > Halophytophthora > Halophytophthora polymorphica. Next base: position 15,082 of record JAADYJ010000479.1, read on the forward strand.
CTCCAAGAGCCCATTCGCAAGGCTACCTATCGACGAGCAGTTCTATACCTTCAAAGGCCGCATCCTGCGCCTCGACGGCAGTCTTGATGCCTACTGTGAGTCTCTTCACGCCCACGCTACAGACTTGTAGTCTGTACTAACCGTTCTCTGCGCTAGACATCCTGGACAACGACACTATCTACCTGCGCTTCGCGTCGCTGGGCAAGATCTGCGACCCGTGGGCTATGTCCACCAGCGAGCTGCGCACGGAGCTCAAGGCTCGCAACGCCTACGAGATCAATTTACAGCCCGAACAGCTCGTACGTCCGCGTCTCCAGTCGTCTAGCGACGTCGCTGTGAGCTTGGCGCGATGACTGACTGTACACATGGTTGCCACTGAGCAGATGCAGCGTCTGCAGGAGCTGGTGCTTCGTGAAAGCCGGATGCAACGACTCCAACAGGCCACCAAGAAGGAAGACCTAGCGCAAGTGCAGACCATCGCTAGAGAACTGGAACAGCTGCAGCAGCAGCGTGCCCAGGTGGCCGCCTCAGCACGCACGCGGCAGTTCCTAACGGCGTCGGAGCACCCACCGGAGCGGCCGCCGTCACTAGCTGCATGGCCCTTTGCTCCGTGCGCCAATCGCACCGTCTTCCTCTCCATCGCCGAGTTGGAACGCACCTACCAGCTCGTGCCGCGCGACGTGCTGGAGTCGGCGCTTCTCGTCTTCGACACGGAGCGCAAGTGGTGCGTCACGCAGTAGGTGGATCCTTATCGGTCGTTGCTGGTGCTCACAACGCCCTCTGAGTTGCTCGTGACGCTGGACAGGGTCTTTGACAAGCATAACGCCCTGCAGAAGCAGCACTTCGACTACAGGTACATGTGCTTCGAGCAGGACTTCCTCGAGATGCTCACGCTCAAGGAGGAGGCTGGCATGGTCTTCTGGTTCCGAGTACGTCTTCGTCTCAGCGACTTCACTGTTGTCGCTCTCGTGGTCGCTTTGGCTTGACTGAGACGACTCTGCCTCAAGCTGCAGCCCCAGAAGAGCTTCGAGAAGCTGTCGGCCTTCTTGGCGTCCATCGAGGACCCGGCGGCCGGCGGCAAGCGCTACCAGCCACTGCTGCTCAAGGAGTCCAAGTGGCTCACACTCTGTGGGGAGAACGGCTGGGAAGGCAAAGTGCGTCGCGACGGCCGCAAGCGAGACACTTCGCGCCGTCCACAGTTCACTAGCAGCGTCACGCGCGTGCTGTCCAACCTGCAGTCCAGCAGTTTCGACTACTTGGCCGTGCAGGAGCTGCTCTTCCAGTCCAACCCGACGTTGATCTTCGCGCCCTTGTGACGACAACGCACAGTCGGTCGTGTCCACCATTGTCCTCCACACAAAGACACCAGACACTATGACGCTGGAGGAAAGACACCTGAGCTCAAGAGCGAACCGCCACGTCTTTCCGATTCAAGGTGGCGTCAGTGGCAGCAAAAGTCCGAGAGCTACAGGAGCTACCGACCAACCTGTGGACAAAAGCGAGGGGAAGTTCCCGTCTCCAAGACTGCTCCTCGTGACGCTGCGTCTCCTCCCGCACGGCGCTTCGAAGTCAAAACCCGAGCGACGCATCCAGAGCGTCGGTCGCGGACAAAACCCGCTGAGTAGCAGGCAGTGGAGTCGTGAAGAAGGCGAGGCAGCGTTCGCAGGTCCAGCCGCATGGAGCCGGCAACGGCCAGGGCTTACTCGTAGTCCGAGAGTGGCGGGCAGCTGCACATGAGGTTGCGGTCGCCGTGCACGTTGTCCACACGACTCACCGGGGGCCAGTACGTCTTGTTCTTGCCGCCCTGCTGCCACGGCGCCGGGAAGGCCGCCTGCTCGCGCGAGTACTTGCGGTCCCAGTCGGCCGCCGTGACCTGGTCCACCGTGTGCGGCGCGTGCTTGAGCGGCGAGTCCTCGACCGCGATGGCCCCTGAGGCCACGTCGCGGATCTCGCCGCGGATCGTGATCAACGCCTGGCACAAGCGGTCCATCTCGGCCTTGCTCTCGCTCTCCGTGGGCTCGATCATGAGCGTGCCGCCCACGGGCCACGACATGGTGGGGCTATGGAAGCCAAAGTCCTGCAGCCGCTTAGCCACGTCCTCCTCCACGATGCCCAGGTCCTTGAACGGCCGCATGTCGATGATGAACTCGTGCGCGCACGTGCCGTTGGCGCCGCGAAAGACCACCTCGTAGTGCTTCTCCAGCGTCTTGGCCATGTAGTTGGCGTTCAGGATGGCCGAGGACGTAGCCGCCTTGAGTCCCTCCTCGCCCAGCATGTTGATGTACATCCACGGGATGGGGAGGATGCCAGCGCTGCCGAAAGGCGAGCCGCTCACCGCCGACTCGGTCTTGGCCACCGTGTGCTTGCCTTCGCCACCCGTGGGCATGACCGCGTGGCCCGGGAGGTGCGGCGCCAGATGAGCCGCCACGCCAATGGAGCCCACGCCCGGGCCGCCACCGCCGTGCGGGATGCAGAAGGTCTTGTGCAGGTTGAGGTGGCACACGTCCGCGCCGATGCCGCCCGGGTTACAGAGCCCCACCTGCGCGTTCATGTTGGCGCCGTCCATGTAGACCTGCGCGCCGTGCGAGTGAATGAGCGCTACCATGTCCTTGATCCCGCGCTCGAAGACGCCAAAGGTGGACGGGTACGTGATCATAAAGGCGCTCAGGTTCTCCGCGTGCTTCTCCGCCTTGGCGGCCAGGTCCTCGCGGTCCACGTTGCCATTCTCGTCCGACTTGACCACCACTACCTTCATGCCGGCCATCACCGCGCTGGCCGGGTTGGTGCCGTGTGCGGACACGGGGATGAGGCACACGTCGCGGTGGCCCTGGCCGTTGGCTCGCTGGTAGTTGCGGATGGTCAGCAGCCCCGCGTACTCGCCCTGGGCGCCACTCTGCGGCTGCGTGGACACGGCGCTGAAGCCCGTGATGGTGGCCAGCGACTCGTTCAGCGACTCGATGAGTTCGCGGTAGCCGGCGCTCTGGTCCACCGGCACGAACGGGTGCACGTTGGTGAACTCGGGCCACGAAATGGGCGCCAGCTCCGACACGGCGTTCAGCTTCATGGTGCAGCTGCCGAGCGAGATCATGGAACGGTTGAGCGCCAGGTCCTTGTCCTCCAGTTGCTTGAGATACCGCGTGAGCTCCGTCTCCGAGCGGTACTTGTGGAAGATGCCGTGCTCCAGGTACGGTGACTGGCGCCGCAGCGCCGCTGGGATGCTGCTCTGCTGGATCACCTGCGCCCGAGCGCCCAGAGCCTCGCCCAGGTCGACCGGCAGCTCGGTCTCCACAGCGCCCAGAGCCACCAACAACTTCTTCAGGTCCGTCAGGTCCACGTTCTCGCCCATGGAGACGCCCACGCGCTGCTCGTCGATGACGCGCACGTTCACACCGAGCTTGGCGGCCTCCTTCGCCACTTGGGACGCCGTGTGGTTTGACGCCGACACGTCAATGTCCAGCGTGTCGAAAAAGTGTGCGTTCCGGACATGGCACTGCGGTGTGAACTGCTCGAGCCCCGCGGCCAGCGTGGCGGCGAAGAGGTTGGCACGCTTGGCAATGGCGTCCAGGCCGTCCGGACCGTGATAAATGGCGTAGGCGGCCGCCATGTTGGCCAGCAGCGCCTGCGCCGTGCAAATGTTGGACGTGGCCTTGTCGCGACGAATGTGCTGCTCGCGCGTCTGCATGGCCATGCGCGCCACGGGCTGGCCGCGCGAGTCCACCGACATGCCAATGATCCGGCCGGGCATCTTGCGATACAGCTTCTTGCTCGTGGCCATGAAGGCGGCGTGCGGCCCGCCGAACATCATGGGCACGCCGAAGCGCTGCGCCGAGCCCAGCGCAATGTCAGCGCCCAACTCGCCTGGCGACGTGAGCTGCGTGAGGCTGAGCAGGTCTGCGGCCACGGCCACCACCAACTTGTGCTCGTGCGCACGCGCCACCAACTGGTGGTAATCCGTCACCTCGCCGAACGTGTCCGGGTACTGCAGCAGCACGCCGCTGTAGAGGCCCGAGGCCAGGTCCAGCTCCGTCTCCGGGTTGCCACTCACGAGCTCAATGTCCCCGTGCTCCGCACGCGTGCGCATCATGCCCAGCGTCTGCGGGTGCACGTTGTGGTCCACGAAGAAGCGCTTACGCTTGCCGTTGAAGCTGCCGTGCGCCAGCGCCATGGCCTCCGCCGCCGCCGTGGCCTCGTCCAGCAGCGACGCGTTGGCGAAGGCCAGGCCCGTGAGGTCCAGCACCACCTGCTGGAAGTTGAGCAGCATCTCCAGCCGGCCCTGCGCCACCTCGGCCTGGTACGGTGTGTAGCTCGTGTACCAGCCCGGGTTCTCCAGGATGTGGCGTTGGATGGCGGCCGGAAGTTCCGTCTCCGAGAAGCCCATGCCGATGAACGACTTGGCCGTCACGTTCTTGGCCGCGATGGCGCGCAGCTTGGCCAGCGCCTGGCGTTCGCTCAGCGGCGGCGGCAGCGCCAGCGGCTGCGTGAGACGGATCTCCTCCGGCACCGTGGCCGCCACCAGCGCCTCCACGCTCGGGTAGCCCACGGTGGCCAGCATGGACGCGCGGTCCTCGGCGGACGACACGCCTAGGTGGCGGTGCAGGAATCCGTCGGTGGGCGCGTAGGGCGACGCGGCCGTGGCCAGCGCGCGCGCGGACGAGCGCACGACCGCCGGGTGGCGGCGGATGGCCGCGCGGGCGGCGGCGCTGCGCAGCATGACGAGGGCGAGGGCGGACGGCGAGCGAGGACGACGACGCAAATGTGCGGCGCCGCGAGTTCGGATGTGCCGGTGCTTCTTGCTGGCTGGCAGCACGCTCAAAGATCGAGCAACACTCATCCCTGCACTCCAACCTGACGCTCAAATAGGTTTCCATTGGATACCTACTGGTGCGGCTGCGTTAAAGACCCATCTTCAGATTTGTATCGAAGCTACCTAGTTGAGCGGTTGGGGGGCTGATTGGTCAAGAAAGCGTACGTTTCGTTGAATTTGAGACGGCCAAGCTCGTGACGCCAGCGACGTAGCCGGCTCGTCAGCTATTTTAACTCGGAGAGAGTTAGCAAGAGTGGGATGGATGCCTGTGCTGGCCAATGGAGGTGGGCTGCGTCCATCGACGCAGGGAGCGTCAGGGGCCTTGGCAATCGACAAAATTGTGCGAATCTCGCCCGAACCACATTCTCGAGCGCCCGCGGTCTGGCTGGTCTCCACCTTTCGCGCTGCTCGTGGCGCTCTGGCTTTAGTCGCCTCTATCTCGAGTTGGTTCGGGCCCTTGGCGGGCCTTGAGTCGCATGCAGGGATTCGGGAGGGGGGGGGGGGGGGGGGGGGGG
>JAADYJ010000480.1:0-20397 GCA_023338205.1 Halophytophthora polymorphica
GCAAGACGGAGAGCAGGCAGGAGACGCGTAGCGCGCAGCGCGCAGCACAGCAACCTCCAAGCCAACGCGGACGCGCTGGAGACAGAGCTGCGGACCAAGAGCACCGCGGTCAAGGTGGTGCTGGCCGCGGTCCGGAGCGGGCTCGCGGAGAAGGCGGCCTGTGTGATGGCGCTTGAGGTGCTGAACTCGTCGACGCCCGCGAGCAGCGCGACGTGGCCATGCAGGGCGTGGCGACATGCCTCGCGTCGGCCACCGAGACGCAGCAGGCGTCGGAGGCGACACGCTTGCAGCCCAACGCGGTAGCCAATCACAAGTTGGATAATCCTTAGCTTTTTAATAAATTGTTTTAATAAACATGGTAGCCAATCAAAACGTGTAGGCACGTGTCGGCGGATGTCGGTAACTTGATGGTATGGACGTGACGAAGGAGGGCAGCGACGCGACGCCGGCCAAGGGCGCCGACGTGACGGTACACTGCACGGGCTTCGACGAGAAGAGCAACCTGCAGGAGAAGTTCTGGAGGTGCAGGCCACGCGACGTCTCCATGGCACGTGAGCAGCTCGTGGGCCGGACCTGCTCAAAGCAGTCGCTCCCAGGGGTAGAGCGGCGTGTGGCCGAGCTTGCTCAGCTTGCTCAGGATCTCTCGGTCGCGGACTGCTTTGCGATGATTGGTGAGAAGGATGCACTTCACGTCGCGGATTGGCTGAAATGAAGTGGCCCCTTTTTCGTTTGGCCTGGCGCGGCCCAATGACTGGGGACTTCGATAAAGCACGCAGCGAAAGCAAAAGCAAAAGCTCATGGGGCTGCAGGAGAAAATCAACGCGAACCCGACGGTGTACGCCGTGGCGGCGGCCGCGCCCAAGAAGCTGGACGCGTACGAGGGTCTGGACGAGGATGCGGCTGACCCGTTCGAACCCGAGGAGGTCTTCGGTGCGTGTGCCTTGCCTTGTGGTGGCCGATAAGCTGAGCTCACGGCGCACGGCGCACGGCGCACGGCTCACGACTCACGGCTCACGACTCACGGCCGTGGCGTGCGTGGCTTCCTGGCAGAGACTCTGCGCCACATCAATGACCCGGAGCACCCGCTCACGCTGGAGCAGCTCAAGGTCATGTCGCTCGAGAACATCCACGTGGACGACGCCAACTCGCAGCTCACCGTCTTCTTCACGCCCACCATCCCGCACTGCAGGTCCGTGCTGGCGCGCAAAGCACGGCGGCTAAACGGCTACTAGTACACTAATCACGTGCTCTGTGTGCGCATGTGCCTCGGCCGGCGAGCAGCATGGCGACACTCATTGGGCTCTGTCTGCGCGTGAAACTGCTGCGCTCGCTGCCCGCGCGCTTCAAGGTGGACATCCTGATCACGCCGGGCACGCACTCGTCCGAGGCCGCCGTGAACAAGCAGCTGAACGACAAGGAGCGCGTGGCCGCGGCGCTCGAGAACTCGCACCTGCTCACGGTCGTCAACAAGTGCATCGCCAACACGGACAAGTAGCGCGCACGCCCAGAAGAAGCGCTCTCGCTCCCTCTCCCTCTGCAAGCAGATCAATAACCACGATATGTCTGCACAGGCACTTGTACTGCTTATTCTACTGCTGCTGGGCCTGCACAAGGTGTTCAATGGCCGCCAGACGCTGCAGTAGACCCTCCTTCTCGTCCAGCAACGCGTGCACGTCGCTCTGTTGTGCTTTCTCCGCCTCCACAGCCACGCTCTCGTGGCCGTGGAATAGCTCAAAGACCTCCTCTGAGTCTTCCAGCGCCAACGCCTCGCACGCATCGAGCCAGGGCGACGCTAGCGCGTCGTGTGCGCCACTCAAGCGGCGTCGCGAGGGCTCCAGGGCCGTGCGGACGCGTCTTTGAGCTACCACAGCGTCTCGCTCGAGCTGCGCGATGGCCTCGGGCACGGCCAGTCCAGCCACCGTCACGGGACGCGACGACGCCGTCTGCGCCTTGCGGAAGGCGGCGCTCAGCACGCGCAGCTCGTCCTCCGCGGCGGCCTCCCAGCGCGCTCTCTCGCTCGCGAACTGCTGCTCGTCCCGCTGCAGGCTGCGCACGAGCGTCCCGCGCGCCTGCGCGGCCGAGCGCCGCAGCTCGAGGCGTCGCTGCTGGCCCAAGCGTCGTAGCTGCTCGGCCTTGCGGCGTCTGCGCGCGTGCTCGGCCGCCTCGTGCTGCTGCTCCGCCTGCACGCGCAGCGCGTGCTGCCGCCGTCTGCTGGCCTCGTAGAGCGCGTCGCGGCGGCGCTCGCCCTCGCGCGCGCGACGCTGCTGGCCCGCGCACGCGTCGCGGGCGAAGAAGCCTCGTAAGACGGGGCCCGCGTCGTCCACGCTGGCGTCATCCGCGGCCTCGCGGCTCTGCAGACGTGCGGGGGCCGCGTAGACCGACTGGAAGCCCGCGTCGGGGGCCTCTTCGTCCGCATAGGCGTCTCCAGGCGCCACTTTGTGCTGCGTCGCGTCGTGCCGCGTGTGCGACTCGCCGAACGCCTGCACGGGCGAGGCGGGCGACGCCAGAGACGCCGACAAGCGCGAAGCCGCGGGTTTGACTGTGTCAGCGGCAGCCATGGGCATCACCTGCGTGCTGCGCGAGCCGCTGAGCTTCTTGCTACTGGAGAAGAGGCGCTGGCTCATAGCCGACGTGACCTTGGCCACCCACGACTCGGCGCGTGCGCCGCTGCTGTTAGCGTGGCCGTAGTCGCTGCGTCTCCTGGCGCGGGCCGCGGGGGCGACGCTCTTGTCCACGCCATAGTCCAAGCTCGAGGCGGCACTGTGTTGGCGCCTGCAGTCCGTCATGTTGGGCTCGAGACCGAGCCTCGCGTGTTGCCACTGCGTTCGGGGTGGATGCAAGACGCGGCGCGGTGCGGTGCGCTGCGCGGTGTATCGGGGGCCAAGAAGCCAGGGGAGCACGGAGACGGGAAGGCCGCGAGCCTCCGAGTCTCTGCCTCGCTCGTCCTCCAAGCAAAGCCAATCCCCGACCGCGCGTGGGCGAGGCTCAGGGCTGCCATATATAGAGCAGCTAGGCCCGGGTTGCCCCAAAGTGCAACATGTACGACTCGAATAGTGCGCCGTAGATGGGGGGACGTTTGCAGCCACTTGGTTATATCCACATGGTTAGTCGGCAAGGCGCCGACCGTAACATGGCGCGCGGGCCACCACGACGCCGTGCACGTCTCCAAGTGGCCGTCCAGCAGCCGCAGCGTGGACTGTACGCGTCTGGTGCCTGACCACGGGGCCACGACGCCCTTCTCGCCGCTGCGCGTGCTTGTGCTTGGTCTAGGGCGGCGCGTGTGGCCGCAGGTCCACGACGAGCACCGTCACGTTGTCCATGCTGCCGCGCTCCACCGCCATCTCCGAGAGCACGTCAGCCAGTTGCTTGGCCGCGAGCCACGGGTTATTCCTGCCGCAGACGCCACCACAGACAACAAGTACAAACGTCAGTGCCTCTCTTCCCCTCCACGGCGCCACGTAGCCCAGCAGTGTCTTGCCAGTCCATGCCACTCACCTGACGGTCGAGGCCACCTCGTCGTTGCTGAGCACGTCCCAGAGGCCGTCCGAGGCGAGCACGAGGAACTCGTCGTCTGGCCGCAGCTCGTGCGTCGTGACTTCCGGGTCGGCGATGACATGGCCCTGCAGCTCGGCGTTGCCAAAGGCGCGCGCCACGGCCAGCTGGCCGTTCACGCGCGCCACGCCCTTGACGTAGAGGATCATGCCTCCGTTGGCCTCCACGCGCTGCTTCTCCTGTGCGTTCGTGGCCTTGTGGTCCGTCGTGAGCTGCAGCGCCGGCGTCTTGCTGCCGCGGGGCACGAGCACCACGCGGCAGTCGCCCGTGTTGCTCACGAGCAGCGTTCGGCCGCGCACAAAGGCCGTGGCGGCCGTGGAGCCGCCTTCGCAGTGGCCCTGAGCCTCGCGCCGCAGGATCTCGTCGTTGAGCGCCAGACTGGCCGAGCGGCAGGCCGCCGCCAGGTCCGTCGCGAACTCGGGCGCCGCCAGCACGTACAGCGGGAAGAGCAGCGCCAGCAGCGACGACGTGCGTGCGCCCCCGTGGCCGTCGTACACGCCAAAGAACTGCGTGTGGCCCGCGTCGCCCGGCTGCGGCAGACTGCGCACGCGCAGCGCCGGCGCACGGCCGCCAACCACAAAGCTCTCTAGCACCTTGGCGCGCAGCAGCTCGACGTAGCTGCGGCCCACGTCCCGCGGCGCCGCGGCCAGCAGCGCGCGCCCGTAAAGCTCCAGATCGTCGATCACGCGGAAGCGGTCCTCGTTCACCGTGCGCGCGCCGTTGCGAGAGCTCACGCCCACGCGCCGCTTGCCGCCTCTGCGGGACGCCGAGAAGCAGATCTCCGGGTCCACGGCGCCGATGGCCGGCTCGGCGCTGGCGCTGGCCCTAGCGCTGGCGCTGGCACTGGCGCGGCGGCTGGCGGTCATGCCCACGCCCACGCTGCTGGCTCGAGGCAGCGCGGACGCGCGGCTGCTGCGCAAGTGGCGGTCGTCGGCCTCGACGTCGACGTCGGCGGCGTCGTCCTGCGCCGCCACGGCGGTCGAGCGCCGCAGGAAGCGCGCCAGCCGCCTCGAGAAGAAGCTGCCGCCGCGCTCGTCCCGGTCGCACTCGTGGCCGCCGCCGATGACGCTGCGCCGCGGGCCGGACGCGTTGCGGCCCAGCAGCATCTTGCTCTCCCGCTTCTTCCTTCCTAGTGCTAGTGCTAGCGTCGCCGTGGTAGGCGCGAATACTGGGCGATATCAAGGGGGATAGGCTCGTGGAAGACCTGGCTTTCACTATGCGAGTCGCGGCCTGGCTTTGTCCACGAGTCTTCTCAACGCAAACAGCCCCGCGCATACAAACGCCAAGACGACGCTGGCTGCCGCTCTGCGTCCACAAAGGCAGCCCTTCCCCTGCCCTGGCCTACCGAAATGTTGTTGCGAAAAGGCAACTCCCGCGCGGATTGGCTGCTCCGTCGGCTCGCGAGCACCCCATTGGCTGGCATTAAGGAAATCAGGTACGTGGATTAAAAGCCTGCGGGCGAAATGGGTACAAACTGCTGCCTGCAAGCAGCATCGCCCAACGGGGGCCTTTTGCAGCCAAGACGCCACTGCATCACTCCGCCGGACACTGGCGCTGGTCACTGCCTCGGTGCGTCGGGCTGGTGCTCGGGCCACGTGGTGACCAGCACCGGCAGCTTCTCCAACGCCGCCGCCACGCGAGAAATGACCGGGAAGGCCTGCATGTCCACCTCGACGGCGCGCGCGTTGAACACTTGTGGCAGCAGGTACAGGTCGGCCAGCGTCACGTCGTCCCCGAGGCAAAAGGCGCCGGCGTCGCGAGCCAACTCGGTCTCCAGCGCCGCGAATCCGCGTGTGATCCAAGCCCGACTCCAGGCGATGGCAGCAGCCTTTCGCTCCTGCTGGCCGCCCTGGGCCTGCAGCTTCGCCACCTTGCGCACCACGGCGTTGTTCTGCAACGGCTGGACGTCGCAGGCCAGCAGCGCGCACAAACTCCGCACGCGCGCGCGCTGGAAGGCATCGCGCGGCAGTAGCGGCCGCTCCGGGTGCGATTCCTCCAGGAACTCCAGGATGGCGCTCGACTGCGCCAGAGCGTGACCGTCGACCACCAGCACAGGCACGCGCTGCGTCGGCCACAGTACAGCCACGAGCGCGCGTTAGTGCTGCACGAGTGCACGAGCAACGGGCATGTGGACGTGGCTGTACGTGTACCTGGTTCGGGTTGAGCGCCGTGAAGTTGTCGTTGAACTGCTCGCCTCCGCCGGCTTTGCGCACGTCCACGGCGTGATACTCGTACGGCACGCGCTTCCACTCCAGCGCCGCGCGCACGCGCCAGGAGCAGCTACTGGCCCAGAAGCCGTACAGCTCGTAGGAGGGAGTCATGGAGCTCGAGTGCAGTCGTACGAGCGGGGGCGATTGAGAGATGAAGACGAAGACCTGCGACGGTTACCGTATTCGTCACAAACGTGTTCATGCATGGGCTGAAGCAGTGGATTTGTGTTGGTGCGACAACCGTACGTTCTATTCTGGCGATCGCGGTTCGAGACTTTCTGTATCCGGTCGAAAGCGTCTTCTTGACGAATCAGATAAATTATTTAGAACATGAAACGACACTTCAACGCGGACGTAGGGATCTCAAACCCGAATCTAGGGTGGACCACACGTCTACGACTCTTCAAAAACTTCTATTTTAGGCGCAGTACTTGATGCGCATCAAAAAGATCCAAAGACTGAAGACCACCGAGCTCCATTTCGCCCCACCTCGACGCCTGCAGCACCATGACGAAGCTCCCCCCACTGCTGCTGCACGTGCTCGCGCTGGTGGTGCTGCTCTTCGCAGCTATGGCGACCGGAGACGCGTCGGCCGGCCACTGCACGCAGCTACGCGTCCCGGCGGCCAACGTGGAGCACTCGCTCGTGCACGTAGACTCCTTTGATGACATTGACGAGCGCGCCAATGCTGCCTGCGCATCGCGCGGCGTGCCAGCGTACAAGTGCGAGAGTGTGCGGCATGAGCTGCGAGCCACGCTGCGCGAAATGGCGCAGCTGGCGGTGGCGGAGGCTCTGGTGAACGTCACGCTGGACCATTCGCTGGCTTACGACATCTTGCTGGTGAATGAGACCACGCTCGAGAAGGTGCGCGCGCCCGAGCCGCTGATAGTCTACCCCGAGCAACCTGTGGACAGCACGCTAGCCATGTACTGCGCACGCTACCAACTGGAAGCGGAGGCCTGTGAGTTAGCGCAAGGCGCCATCTTCGAGCTGGTGGCGAAGGACTGGGGCTGTCTGGACGAGCCTCTCTCTGCTTCCAGCCACAAGGAGGCTGCAGCTGCAGCTCCAGTCTATGCTGGAGAAAGTAGTGGAGCCTCCAAGCACCGGCGCATTGAGATACCTCTCCAATTGGACGGCCAGGAGGAACTGTTGGCGTTTGACGCCGCAGCCGACGCCGAGCTGGAGGCGGCACGCTTCTGCCGCGACAAACAGATACGCCCTGCAGAGTGCGCGACGCTCATGCGCTTGGTGCAGGAGGAGGTGGAGCTCTTGGCGCCCCCACAAGACGACGTCAGCGACAACTTTGGCTCGAAGCGTCGACTCAACGTGGTGAGTCCGATGGCCACGCGAATGTACCCGTTCTCGGAGCGCATCTACATCCAAATGGACTGGGCAACCGATGAGCCGGAGCCGAGGACGGTCTGCCTGAGCTTTGGCAATGAACTCAAGTCAGCTGGTTGCCTAGCTGTGCCACTGGAGGAGTCGGCGTACTTTGAGGCCTACAAACTGACGGAGGACACGCGCGTGCTCTTCTTCTCGGACGAGAGCAGCGGCGAGTTGCTGGCGGCCAGAGCCTTCACGGCCGTCGCTCCCAGTGTCGAGATCCTGCACATCGACACGTCCCAATCCCCCCACGAGGCCGGGAACCACCTCACCGCGACGATCCGAACCACCGCCTTCGACCCGTTCGACCGCGACTACAGACTCTGCGTGCTGCTGGACGGCGTGCTCGAGTGTATGAACCCAGAGTGGCTCACAGTGGAGGCGCACGAGCTGCGGTTCGCGTCCCATCACGACCGCTTGCGCCAGAGTATGACCTTGAAGCTGCCACTGGGCCACGCGCCGCTCGACAAGGTGGACGACGAGCACGAGCTGGCGGTTCTGCTCCTGACAGCGAGCCACAAGGTCTTTGCCATGACCGAGGCGCTGCAGTTCCACGTCTCCTGGGGCGTGAACCGATCGCCGACTCGTGCGCATCTGCTGGACGCCAGGCTGTACACACCGCAACGGCCACGCGCATGTCCCGCTGAGATCGTGCACAGCATCCAGCTGCGGTGGCTCTGCGATCTCTGGCGCCACGAGTGGGGGCGCTACTCGCAAAACGGCGAGGACGGCGTGCTGGCCCACATCTTCCGCCACATTGGCGTCCAGGACAAGACGTATGTCGAGTTTGGCACCGAAGACGGCCACGAGTGCAACACGCGGCTGTTGCGTGAAGCCCACGGCTGGACGGGGCTGCTCATGGACTCGGGCTTCGAGAACGCGCAGCTGGAGCTGCACCGCGAGTTCGTGACGCGCGAGAACCTCATGCGGCTGCTCACGGAAAAATACGCGCACCTCGTGCCGCGAGACGTGGATTTGCTCTCGGTGGACGTGAATTTCAACGACTGGTGGCTCGTCGACGCGCTCGACTTGAGCCGCGTGGCGCCGCGCGTGCTGCTTGTGGAGGTGAACAGCCACGTGCCGGCGGACGAGGCTCGCACCGTGCCTTACGACGCCAGTGAGGACGGCCGTGGCGGCTGGGATGGCTTCTCGTCCTACTTTGGCGCGAGTGTCGCGGCTTTCCACCGCTGGGGCGAGCGCCACGGCTACTCGCTCGTGTACTGCGAGTCCCACGGCGTCAACTGCTTCCTCGTCCGCGATGACGTACTGGGCGTCGACGCGCTGGACGACCACGTGGAGCTCTCGAGTGTGCTCACGCCGGAGCTCCTGCAGGCGCCGCCCAACTTCTTCGGCCGTGGCTGGACGTACCCGAACACGTCCGAACCGCACCACCGCTGGGTCTGGGTCTAGTTGCGTCTCAAGCATCGACGGGAGATCCCAAGAGTCTTCGGAATGCAGTAATAATCCCCCGCTTTGCGTGTTGTAGTGGCCATCCAAGTGTGTGTCTAGCTATGAGTTCCGGTCGAGGGGCTCAACTGGCAGCTTGATCATGACGCTGGAGCAGCACGTACTGGTCTCAATGACCCACTGGGGCTCTGTGCATACGTCTGAGCGTTTGGGATCAGTACCGTCCTCCAGGACCCGGAGGAAGACCTGACGCTGGGCCGTTACCACGCGTTCCAGCACGCGCACACGTGCTCCACACGGGATTCGGCCCACAGGTGGCTGCGTGAGCTCCGGTTCTCTTCGCACGGGCGCGCCCGAGTCCTGCACGCAGCGGTAGATGTTCTCGTGGCTGGAGAATGAACCCCAGGGCCCCTCCACGGGGTTTAGCACCGACTCGTTGTCCAACGAGCGCTCGACCACCCATGCTTGGCCGTCAAAGTAGCGGTCGTGCAGGCGGAGGAACACGAGCCCGTCGGTCGCCACGCACGCTTGCGTTACCTCCACCACGTCGCCGTACAGCACGTACCCGAGCTCGGAGAGCGTCAAGTCGGCGCTCGCACGCGCCTTGCAGCCTTCCACCACACAGCGGAAGAACCGCCCGTGGCTAGTGGCGTTGTCGCGTTCGTCGCCTTGCTCCACGGAGAAGGGGCCCGCGTGGGGCTCCAGCAAGATCTCGTTGCGGATGGAACGGCAAGGCACCCACGCCTCCTTAACGATTCGCTTCACCTCGACGTCACCGTCACCGTCACCGTCACTATGGCCCTCGCCTTCGCCGTCGCTATGACCGTCGCAGTGGCCGTCGGCATCGCCCTCTTTGTCGCTGTTGCCATCGTTGTCGCCGTCTGTGGGCTTGTCTTGGTCGTGTATGACGGCGGAGGGAAGATGCGGGCCTTCGAGTCGGACCATGGGGTCGCCCTGCTCGTTGCAAATGGGCGCCGTGGCTCGGAAGACGCGGCCCAGCGGTATGTGGCCCAGCACAGGCGACGCGATGTGGGCCTTGACGCGCACCGCCACGCCGCCGCTCTTGCCGCGGTGACACACGCGGTAGTAGTGGTCAAACGCCCATTTGCCTGAAGCACAGAACACAACCAAGCAACCATGAGTCGCGTGATCAAGCGACCTAGAGGCGCATCAAGAGAGGTGCAGGCGCTGGTAGAAGGCAGTGGACGCACTGGCGACGAGCACCGGGGCGGCGGCGGCAGCGCGTTCGAGGTCGCGTACGCAGGCAGCGCACTTGCCGTCCAGCATGTGCGCCTGCCGCTTGGAGAAGAGCGTCTTGGGCAGGTCCTGGAAGCACTGCACGCAGCGCTTGAGCCGCGTCTGCGCCTCGAGCGCCAGCTGCGCCTCCTTGAGCGCCTGAGCCACGCACGATTTGCATTTCCTGCGGACGACGTCAGCGCGAGCGGGCAATCACGTACCACGCAGAGTCGCAGCAGAGGACGCTTTGCACGTACGCACTGGGCTTGCTCAGCTGCGTGCGCGAGAACGCGCGCAGCGGCAGCGCCTGCGCACACGCAGCGCACACCTGGAGCTCCTGGTGACCTTGCACAAGCGCGTGCGCCCTCGAGTTCGCCATCGCGCCACCAGCAGCCGCAGACTTGGTCGAACCTGGTGTCGTGCTCCCAATGGCCATCAACTGCGCGCGTCACCCGCTTCGGAGCTGCTGGCGGCCAAACGTCGCCTCGCCACACTAAACTAGGATTAGCGTCCTCCTGCCACCCCGGTTCGGCGCTGACCTTGCACAGGTCTGGTGTCCTAATTTAATGTGAAATCCTAGATTAAAGCGGACGCGTCGCGTCCATCAACGCGGCGCTGGACTCCCCCTCATTATCAGTGAGCGATTCGCGAGCGAGCGAGGAAGGAAGAAGCGGACGGCGGACGGCGGACGGCGGACGTCGCAGTGCAGGCCCCCGGTGCGAGAGCAGGATGAAGATCATCGACAAGATGAACGAGAGCGCGGCGCGCCAGGAGGTGTTCTACTCCTTCGAGTTCTTCCCGCCCAAGACGCCCGCGGGCGTGGACAACCTGTACGCGCGCATGGACCGCATGGCGGCGCTCGAGCCGCTCTTTTGCGATATGACGTGGGGCGCCGGCGGCAGCTCGGCGCAGCTCACGCTCGAGCTAAGCGCCAACGCGCAGAAGCAGAGCGGGCTGGACATGCTCATGCACATGACGTGCACCAACATGGCCACGGCGGACCTCAAGCAGGCGCTGGAGCAGGCCAAGCAGGCCGGACTGCAGAACATCCTGGCGCTGCGCGGCGACCCGGTGCGCGGCGCCACTAGCTTCGACGAGTGTGACCGCGGCTTCTCCCACGCCGTGGACCTCGTGCGCTTCATCCGCGAGTCGTACGGCGACTACTTTTGCATCGGCGTGGCCGGGTACCCGGAAGGCCACATGGAGTGCACGAGCAAGGAGGCCGACATTCAGTTCCTCAAGGAGAAGGTGGACGCCGGCGCGGACTTTGTCATCACGCAGCTCTTCTACGACGTGCAGGTCTTCTTGGACTTTGTGGTGGCCTGTCGCGCCGCGGGCATCACGGTGCCGATCATCCCGGGGCTCATGCCCATCCAGAACTACGGCGGCTTTGAGCGCATGACGTCCTTCTGCCACACTTTCGTGCCCGAGCACGTGCGCGAGGCGCTGGCCCCCATCAAGGACAACGACGAAGCTGTCAAGGACTACGGCGTGCAGTTGGGCATTCAGATGAGCCAGCAGCTCATGGACGCCGGCGTCCCGGGCCTCCACTTCTACACGCTCAACCTCGAGCGCTCCGTGCGTCGCATCCTCGAGGGCCTCTCGTCGCTCTCGAACCGCGTGTCGCGGCGCGAACTGCCGTGGCAGACATCGGGGCTCTCCAAGCGCGCGTCCGAGAGCGTGCGCCCCATCTACTGGTCCAACCGGCCCAAGAGCTACATGTACCGCACGGCCACGTGGGACGACTACCCGAACGGGCGTTGGGGCAGCAGCGAGAGCCCCGCGTTCGGAGAGCTCACCGAGTCGCACTTCGCGGCCTCCACGGCCGTGACGCCCCAGGAGCGCAAGGCCATGTGGGGCCACGCGCCCGCGAGCAAGGAGGACGTGCGCCGCGTGTTTGTGCAGTACGTGCGCGGCGAGATCTCGAGTCTGCCGTGGTGTGACGCCGCTCTGCACGCCGAGACGAGCACAGTGCAGCAGCCGCTGGAGGCCGCCAACGCCGCCGGCTTCCTGACCATCAACAGCCAGCCGCGGGTGAACGGCGCACCGTCGGACGACCCGCTCTTTGGCTGGGGCGGCCCGGGCGGCCGCGTGTACCAGAAGGCGTACGTCGAGTGCTTTGTGAGCCCCGAGAACATGAAGGTGATCATTGAGAACGCGGCCAAGAAGCCATCCGTGCAGTACCACGCCGTGAACGTGCACGGCCACTCGTACTCGAACGCGGGCAAGTCGGCCGTGGCCGTGACCTGGGGCGTCTTCCCCAACAAGGAGGTGCTGCAGCCCACGATCGTGGACAGCAGCAGCTTCCTCGTCTGGAAGGACGAGGCCTTCGCGCTCTGGCTCAAGCTCTGGGCTTCGCTCTACGAGCCGCACAGCGCGCCCCATGCGCTGCTGCGCGAGATGCACGACTCGTACTTCCTCGTCAGCATCGTGGACAACGACTTTGTGAACGGCAACATCTGGGACCTCTTCCACGCGCCCGCCACGCCCGACGCCGGTCCGGCGCCCTAAGCGCGGCCTCCCGAGCCCGCGCGCGGCGCGCAGACGCCTGCGACGCGCCCTTTCTCGTCCTCCCGGCGGTACAAGCCCGTCAGACCGCTCGGCTCTGACGGGCTTGGTGCTGCTCGGACGATGACAACTGGCGCTCCAGGTCTCACCGCGCAGCGATCGGCCCACGGATCGGCAACGCAGCGACACGAGCGCGTGCGCAAGCGGCAGCGGAGCGGCGAGCGGCGCACTGCAGCCGGCTAGGACGCGAGCAAGAGGAGCTCCTGGTTGAACTGCACTGCAACGTGAAGGCTTCCCCCGCCGTGCTTTTTGCGTTGATTTCGATTGCGTACTGTCCGGTCTAAAGTGTCCTTCATTCCTCTGAAACAGCCGGGAAGGCGAGGAAGTGAGACGGTTTAGCCTAGACGGGGTAACATGTTAGCACCATTGGCGACTGCCAATCTCGATCGCGATATGGCGCAAATGAAGGATGCGAGCGCCGTGCCGAGCTCCTGCGCGCGAGAACTGCGGGGCCACCACGGGCCCGTGAACGCCGTGCGTTTCAACGGTGCGCGTCAAGAGACCTCGTAGGCCACGCGCAGCCGCGTCCCCGGCCCCCAGCACCGCGCTGTAGCTCACGTGATCTCCATTTCAATCTGCTGGTCCAGCCAAGGGCACGTACGTGATGACTTGCGGGCAGGACAAGACGGTGCGGCTGTGGAACCCGCACCGCGACGGTGCCGACGCGCCACGCCAGGCGTTGCTGGTCAAGACGTACGAGGGCCGTCACGGCTACGACGTGCAGGACGTGGCCATGTACGTCCTCCTGCCCGCTCACTGCGTCTCCATCTCTTGTTGCCGCTCACAGCCGTCGCTTCCCACGGCTTGCTGCCTCTCCAGCGCACACGACAACGCTCACTTCGCGTCCTGCGGGCGAGACAAGGCCGTCTTTATGTGGGACGTGCCCACGGCGCGAGTTATCCGCAAGTTCGAGGGCCACGAGCACGTACGTGACGAGCGAATACGCTGCAATCTGCCACCCAAATGCCTGCTAACCTACTGCTGTGCTGGTCGCCAGAGCGTCAACTGCGTGTGCTACAACGCCGACTCGTCCGTGCTGCTCAGCGGCTCGTACGACAAGACTGTCCGCGCCTGGGACGTCAGGTGGGGAGCCCAGCAAGCCAGTGTCTTGTCGACCTATAGGCACCCCAAGAACGCTCTGTACGACACGACTTACGCGTCTTGTTCCCAATCTGTTGCTCTACATGCAGAGCTCGAAACGCCTACCGGCCCATCCAAGTGCTGGACGACTTCAAGGACAGCGTCACGAGTCTCCACGTGACGGACCACGAGGTCATCGCCGGCTGCGTGGACGGCATCGTCCGCACCTTCGACCTCCGCGCCGGCCAACTCTTCCGCGAGCACCTTGACGGTACGTTGCGTCCCCCAACGTCCTCTCTGCTCACCCGCATGCTTTCTCACACGCCGCCACCTCTGCTACCAACGCTCCAGAGCCCGTCGTGTCCGTGGCGCAGTCGCCGGACGCGCGCTTCGTCCTCGCGAGCTGTCTGGACGGCTCACTGCGCCTCCTGGACAAGGCTAGCGGCTCGCAGGTCAAGAGGTTCGCCCTGCATTCCCCCCTTCACCCTCACTCCACGCCTAAGTAGACGACACGACTAACTCTCTCCGTGCTCGTATCGTGGGCCTGGACAGCTATCGTGGCCATCGCGTGGGCGCCTACAAGCTCGACTGCAGCTTCTCGAGCGACGGCGCCTTCGTGCTCAGCGGCTCGGAGGACGGCCACGCCTTCTGGTGGGACCTCGTCGACGCCCAGCGCGCGCACAGCTTTCCAGCGCACAGTCGGCCCGTGCGCGCCTTGGCCACGCATCCGGAGAGCGCCATGCTCGTCACGGGCTGCACGGACGGCTCGGCCAAGGTCTGGACGCGAGAGTAACGCGGCGGAATGCACTTGAGCCTGCCTGCTCGAGGCGACGTGCGAGTGAGACGAGGCTAGGACAGCGTGTAGCGCATGCCGCCTACCGTCATGAGCAGGTCGTTGGCGCTCGGCTTGTCCTTCTTGTCCGTCGTGGAGAAGAGCGACGCGTACACTTGGCTCTTCTCCTTGCTGCGGGCGATCGTGTCGTCGGCTTCCTGCGCCATTTTGCTTCTTTTTGCGCCGCTCGACTCCGCCTCGAGCGGCGCTTTGCTCGCCTTGCGCTTGCCCTTCTTCTTGTGCGACGCGTCGGGCGCCTCGCCCTTGCTCTCGTCCGTGTGCTTGATCTTCTTCTTGTGCTTTTTGGCCAGCTTCTGCGCGGCTTTCTCGGCCAGAAGCCGCTTCTGGGCGCCGGCGTATTGGTCCTCGGGCGGCAACAGCGCGATGGGCTCGGCGCCGTCCATGGCCTGGCCGCACACCAGACATTCCGCCGTGTGTACGGCCTTCATGGCGCGCTCGGACAGCACGCATCCGCAGGTGGGGACCACCACGAAGGGCTGCTTCCCGGTGAACTCCAGCATCGTAATGGGGCACACGAACGCGTCAGTGGAGCTGCTGCTGGCGCTGGCGCTGGCACCGTCCAGCTGCTTGGAGAAGCGGCACGTGACCACGTCCTTGAGCGACGTGAGGTGCCGGAACTTGTCCGGGATGCGGCGCGCCAGCAGATGCTCCAGCAGCGCCTGCTTGTTGTAGAGGTTGCCGAGCGCGCAGGCCACGATGGGCTCGCGCAGCGGCTCCGCCGAGAGGGCGCAGGTCTGCGCGCGCTCCTGGCGCCGCGCCTCCTCGTTCTGCTTCTCGCTGCGCGCCTTGGGGTTGCCGTGCCGCATGAACTTGCGCTTCACGGCGATCACGCCGCCATCGTTCCCCATAGCTCGCTCTTCCTTCTCTCTTCCAGAATGGTGGGCTGTTGCTTGAGCGGGCGGGATGATGACGCCGCGGACGTGGCGCCACGGCCTGGACCGGTTTCTTTTTGGTATACCGGTATTGATTGGAACCTCCTAAACGCTATGCTTACTGGTAAAAATAAAATCCAGGAGGTTTTGGACGGTGCCCAACAATGCACGAATTGTTGCGCATTCCGGAAAGCATCAAGTTCAGGAGGATTCAAGCCTGCGTATGAGAAAAGGCAGGTCCATGACGTTCTGCAGGTGCTGCTTCCTCTTCTTGCTGCCCGTAACAAGCAGCCACTCGCATGCGCCTCCTCGCTGCCTCCAAGCCTCCAAGCCTCCAAGCCTCGGCGCAAGGCCAACGCAAGTAAATCAAAGGTGTGTATCATTAGAATCGCCGACAGCCGCTCATACTAGTAAGCTGTTTCTTTTGGAGTCTCCGTGCTGGTGGTGGCGCTGCTGGTGGTCGCCCGGGCGTCAAACCTCTCAGCCGGTCGCGTCGACTGGCGGCCTAGTTGGACTGGCCGGGTCGGCACTTCCAGGCCTTGAGGCGCGTGGCGTTGATGCGGATGAAGCCCTGCGCGTCGGCCGGGTTGTAGTCAAAGTCGGCGCCGCCGCCCTCCTGGTCCATGCTGGCCAGGTCGGCGCTGTAGAGCGCCTCGGGCGACGAGCGGCCGATGACCGTCACGTTGCCCTTGTAGAGCTCCAGGTTGACGAAGCCCGTGATGTTCTGCTGCGACCAGTTGATGGCGTTGCGCACAAAGTCCATCTCGGGCGCGAACCAGAAGCCATTGTAGCAGAACTCGGCGAACTTGGCCGAGAGCGAGTCGCGCACCTTCATGACCTCGCGGTCCATGCAGAGGCCCTCCAGGTCCAGGTGCGCGTGGCGCAGGATGGTGCCGCCGGGCGTCTCGTACACGCCGCGCGACTTGATGCCCACGAAGCGGTTCTCCACAATGTCGATGCGGCCCACGCCGTGCTTGCCCGCGAGCTTGTTGAGCTCCAGGAAGAGCGGCAGCGCGCCCGTGAGCTCGGCCGTCTTGGCCGTCAGGTTCGTCACACCCACCGGCACGCCCTTCTCGAAGCGGATGCTGATCTGCTCGGCCGCGTCGGGCGCGTCCTTGGGGTCCACCGTCATCTTGAACATCTCCACCATGGGGGCCGTCATGGGGTCCTCCAGCATGCCGGCCTCGTAGCTCGTGTGGTACAGGTTCTCGTCCACGCTGTAGGGCGCCTTGGGCGTCGCGTCCACGGGGATGTTCTGCTCCTTGGCGTACTGCAGCAGGTCCGCGCGGCCCTTGAACTTCTCGATGAACTCGGCGTCACGCCACGGCGCGATCGTCTTGAGGTGCGCGTCCAGCGCCTGCGCGCACAGCTCGAAGCGCACCTGGTCGTTGCCCTTGCCCGTGGCACCGTGGGCCACGTACTGCGCACCTTCCTTCTGCGCGATCTCCACCTGCCGCTTGGCGATCACGGGGCGCGCCAGCGACGTGCCCAGCAGGTAGCGCGACTCGTAGATGGCGTTGGCCTTCACGGCCTCGAAGATGTAGTCCTTCACAAAGTCCTCGCACAGGTCCTCGATGTACACCTTCTTGGCGCCCAGCGTCAGCGCCTTGGCGCGCACCTTCTCGTAGTCCTCACCCTGCTGCCCCACGTTGGCGCAGTAGCAGATCACCTCGAAGCCCTTGTTCGTGAGCCACTTGAGGATGATGGACGTGTCCAGCCCGCCGCTGTACGCCAGCACCACCTTGTCTCCGGCCTTGGCGTTCACGCTCATCTTGCTTGGCTCCGGCTGCTCTTGTTGCTGCTGCTGCTGCTGCTTGCTTGCTTCGACTCGATTCGACGCGGCGAATTCGATAATGAGCTCCAGCCGTCGTCTCACATCCGAGCCCGAGATCTTCCAGGTAAAACGACGTTTGAGCCGACAGACCCGCTGAGCCTCTTATACCTGATTCCGTTGGTAGAAGCTTCACCTATCCGGTATAGCCGGTTCATCAGGAGAGTTGGGAGCGTTTCATTTGAAAAGAGCTTGTTGGTCGATGGGAATGGTATCATTTATAGCGGATGTATCAGTTGTAACGGGATCCAGTTTAGCAGGTCCAATTGCAGTGGACGGAGCTCCGCCCAGTGGGCGGACGGCCGGGCTTTCCCCGCTAATCCGCCTGATGAGCGCCCCTTGGGGTGGTGGACGGGCGGACGCGCCGTCCACTGTCTGGGGCCAAGTGAAAACCCAACCGCTTTTTCTTGTGGGGGCCCGGAGCTCTTGAGAAAAAGGAGATGCGTCACCGCAAACTGGATCGCACGGGCGGGCTCAAAGCTTGGGCGTGACTGGCCTGGCCGTGACTGGCCTGGGCGTGGCTGGCCTGGGCGTGACTGGCCTGGGCTGGCTGCGTCATGCAACCGCCGACGTGGCCGTGGCCGGCCAGCCAACGCGCCGCTGCGGCATGCCGCTGCTGCGCCTGATAACCGGCTCCGGCTCCGGTGGTCCCGCCAGCCAAACGTGCGGTGGCTGCAGCCTGCAGGAGCTGCGACCCGGATGGGGACGCCAGCGCGCAGAGGAACATTCACGTGGCGCTGGTCCATTGCCTCCAATGCACGCGTCGACTACGGCGAGGAGCCCGTGCGTTGGCATTTTCCCTCGCAGTACCGACGCACCCCAGTCCGTCGCACTCGTCCGGCCTGCACTGCAAGGCTAAGTATGATACGCCGCTGGTCTGTCTGGTGCAGTTTGGGCGTCTGCAGATGGAGGATCCACGCACAATAATAGCGGATGCTGCAAGGGAAGGTGGGGAGTTGTGTCGTGTTGCTCTCATACTTGTTCTCGCCCTGTCCTCGCAGCAGGCAGCACACGAACTCCACCCGGAGCAACTCGAGCAGCCGCTACATTGCGCTGGTCCTCGCCGCGCTCGCTCTCCTGCGCTCGGGTGGCCGCGTCCGCTGCGCTCTACTCCTGCGGCACGCCCTGGAAGTAGACGATGGCGCGGATGCACTGTAGGATCCAGCACACGAGACACAAAGCAAAGGTACAAGAACCGGTGAGCCACTGCAACCGCCACACCGCCTTGCAACCCACGCGCACAGCTACTTACGTCGCCCTTGTGCATGGCGTGGAAGGCGTCGTTGATCTGCGGGAGCGCAAACTTGTGCGTGATGAACTCGTCCACCTTGATCTCCTTGTTCATGTACTTGGTCACGAGCGCGGGCACGCCGTCGCGGCTCTTGACGCCGCCAAAGGCGCTGCCGGCCCAGCGACGGCCCGTGACGAGCTGGAACGGCCGTGTGGCCAGCTCCACGCCCGCGGCCGCCACGCCGATGATGCAGGACTGGCCCCAGCCCTTGTGGCAGCACTCGATGGCCGCGCGCATGGTCTGCGGCAGCCCGATGCACTCGAAGGTGTAGTCCAGGCCACCGAAGCCGTCCTCCTCCGTCATCTCAATGAGCACCTCCTGGATGGGGCGGCTGCCGTAGTCCTTGGGGTTCACGCACTGCGTGGCGCCGAACTCCTGCGCGATGGCGAACTTGTTGGGGTTGATGTCCACGGCGATGATCTTGCGCGCGCCGGCGGCCTTGGCGCCCATGATGACGGCCAGCCCCACGGCGCCCAGGCCGAAGACGGCCACGGTCGAGTCCTTCTCCACCTTCATGGTGTTCATGACGGCGCCGTAGCCCGTGGTGATGCCGCAGCCCAGCAGACAGACCTTGTCCAGCGGCGCCGACGGGTCGATCTTGGCCACCGAGATCTCGGGCAGCACCGTGTACTCGGAGAAGGTGGACGTGCCCATGAAGTGGAAGAGCGTCTCGCCGTTGCGCTTGCACGTGAAGCGCGACGTGCCGTCAGGCATGAGTCCCTTGCCCTGCGTGGAGCGGATCACAGAGCACAGGTTCGTCTTGTCCGACTTGCAGAACTTGCAGTTGCGGCACTGCGGCGTGTAGCACGGCACCACGTGGTCGCCCACCTGCAGCGACGTCACGTCCGGGCCCACGCTCTCCACCACGCCGGCGCCCTCGTGGCCCATGATCACCGGGAAGAGGCCCTCCGGGTCCGCGCCCGAGCGCGTGTACTCGTCCGTGTGGCACACGCCCGTGGCCAAGATCTTGATGCGCACCTCGCCCGCGCGCGGCGGCGCCACCACCACGTCCTCCAGCACGTAGTCCTCCTTGGCCTGCCAGCACACGGCGGCCTTGCACGTAATGGGCTCCGCGGCGCTCATCTTGAGGTGCTTGACGCGGGAAGAGAGAGAGAGGGAGAGAGGAAGCTCGGGGCTTCTTGCTTTGCTGCTTGTGTCGGAGCCGCTCACTTGGGGAATGAAGCAATCTCCACAGGACGAGATGCCACTTGAGCTTCTGGAAACGGTGACATGCATCCGGTTGCATCCGGATGGAAGATCTCCGGTTCGGTATATCCGGTCACTTCCGGATGATAAGTGATCCTTGAAAGGGGGCAAATGACCGCCCATCCGGTTGAATCCGGATAAAATCATGATAGACGCACCACACCTGCTACGTACCCCGTGCCTCGACCGAGGCTGCGCCGGTGGCGGCAGGCCCGGATGATGCCCGCAGGAGGCAGTAGAACGAGCGCGATTACAGATGGCGGTTGCCAAGACCTGCACTCACAAGCAGCGCGTGCCTTGATGTCTTGCTTGGCTGGCTGGCAGCCCCGCCCTTGGTGACATGTGGAGTGTAAAACGGCGCGGGGGACGTATACAAGTGGGTGCGAAATGCCCCCCATCACTTACACTTGGTTTGGGAACTCGAAGGTCCGAGATGGAAATGTCCTTATCCAAGGCTGTAAATTCTGCGCATCATCACTTTTACTTGGTTTTGAAAGCAGCTTTATTCACGACCATGGCATCGTTCACGGCAAACGCCGTTTCAAAAGACGTGGTTGTTCGGGCTTGCTGGCGCATCCTGCCGGTCGGCTACTTCTTCTTCTGGCACTACGACCCAGGCCCCCTCCGTTGCTGTGTTTTCGGCTGCGGAGATATTGAGACGTATCGCCATCTCTTCTATGGCTGTCCCCATGCTCAAGACCTCTGGAGCCTCCATCTGAACGCCTGGCGTCCCTTCCTCCAAACCCGACCGTCCTGGGAACAAGTCCTCTATGCTACCAGCCTGCCGATTGCAACCAAATGGAAAAGGCCGTCCCGACAAACCATCCTCCTGCTCTGGCAAATTCTTCGGTGCATCGTTCTTCACGAACTCTGGACCCGCCGCAACGCCACCAAGCATCGTGAAGAGC
>JAADYJ010000481.1:0-20345 GCA_023338205.1 Halophytophthora polymorphica
GAACGCGACTGACGGGACGCTGGTGACCACCATCACGGTCCGCACGACGACGGTGACGGAGACGACGGATGGCGTCAAGAGCTCGAACACGTCGACGGAGACGAAGACGGAGGTGTCAGGAATGGACGGGTCCGATGGCCTGTTGGATGTGATTCAAGTGGCAGGAGTGGAGATGAAAACGAGCTCTAAGGCACTGCTGGTGGCCACAGATGGCACGTCGACTACGAATCGTGCCATGACAACGGCCATGGCCTCCGAAGGGTTCGAGAGAACGGGCAAGGGTTCCGCGTGGTGGCACATGAAGCGCCGGCGGATGGTGAAGTCGTGGCTGCCGCAGTTCACGTCGTACGTGCAGCGTCGTGGTCGCCGCTTCCCCTCTATGGCCAAGAAGGAGCTGCTCAACTTCGCTCGCGACTTCTGTGACAAGAACCTGGTGAACTTCGAGGACGGCTTCTTCAATGAGGGCACGTACGAAGAGAAGCGCGCCTCATGGACAATTGCGCGGGCATTGTCGTTCCACTACCCGGGCGTTGCGGTCCAGCAGCTGGGACTTGGCGTCGGGAAGTTCAAGCGAACGCTGGTAATCGACGAGGTCTGCCGCGCTCGAGACGGCCCCGATGGCACCCCGATGATGGAAGTGGAGTTCGTCATCTCTGTGCTTCAGGTAGTGCGGAAGAAGTGCGCGTACTACCACGACGTGCTGATCCTCGAGAACGGTGAAGTGTTGTTCCACGGCGCCGGCGAGGCACTCATCTCGTACTTCCAGGAGCTCGGGTTCGTGTGCCCCAAGGGGGTGGCCGTGCAGGACTATCTGCTGGGTCTCAACGAAGAGCAGCAGGTGCACCACCAGGTCACGATGATCCAAGGCTTCGTCAACCAGCGCCAGCTTCGTCGCAGCCGCATGTTCGCGGGGCTAATCAAATACGCGGATGACATGACGTTCATCACGGGCGCTCCGGGTGCAGGCGCACTTTCGCGCTCGAGCACGCCCGTGGGCAGTCCCGCCAAGAGCGGCTCCACAGCCCGGATGAGCACCTCGTACTCCCCTCTGCGTCGCCAGCTCAAGCACCGATTCGCGCAGGGCTCTCCTCGCCAGGGCCAGTCACCGTACGCGTCGCCTGCGGCAAGCCAGACGACCAAGACCGGCCGTTCCACTGCTAGCTACGCGTCGCCCAAGACGAGCTCGACGACGAAGACGACGTCGTACGCGTCCCCCATGCCGCCCAAGGTGCCCAAGCGCGGCTCCAAGGGCGCTTCCCGCCGAGTCGTGATGGAAGGCGGCAAGACGGTGACGGAGGTCACGGAGGAGGTCACGTCGCCGAACGGCACCAAGAAGCTCGTGACCCGGCGCTACGTGACCCAGGCCAGCCCCAGCGCGTCGAGCTGAAGCCCTTGCCGAGCACGTGGCTCTTCCTCTTGCATTGGTTTCCCCCACGACGCTGCTGCTGAGTCGAGCCAAGCCAACTGACGGCTGCACACAGTAGCGCCTTCACATTTGCGTGTATTCAAATCAACACTTCATGATGCATTCCTTCTTGCGAGTTGTCTCGAGACCTCGACTGCTTGTGGCCGAAAGCTGCACGGGGCACCCGATTGGTCTAAACGGGGTTTGTTTCGATTTCTCCCTCGTCCATTGGTCCAAATCTCCTTTGGCGCCCAAAAGAAAGGCCGACTCGAAAGGTTTGTTTGAAAACAACGGCCAACGCAGCCTAGCTGCGCTTCCCGACGCCCGAGCAGCAGAGTCGCTATGACCACTAGCGCGGGCAGCGGCGGCCTGCGCGCGCAGCAGGAGGCGGCGGAGCGGCAGGAGCGCGAGCTGATGGACCTCAAGATGGAGGCGGCACACCTGCGCGAGCGGCTGCGGCTGCGCGTGGGCGGCGACGCCACGGCGGCCGAGCTGGAGGCCGAAGCGTTCACGCTCAAGCGCGCGCTCTCGGAGGCGCAGGAGGCGCTGGCAGGGCGCAACCGCGAGCTGCGCGCGCTGGACGATAGGTACCGCCATGCCATGCGCAATCTGCTCAAGCTGGACGAGGCCTGGAAGCAAGCGGTGGAGCAGGCGCAGCAGGCCGAGACGCGCGCCGATGAGGCCGCCGGTCGGTCTCGGGCCGCGCAGCAGCAGACGCGCGCGCAGAGCGACGAGCTGCAGGCCGCGGCGCAGCGCGAGCAGACGCTGGCGACGCGCGTGGACGCGCTGGTGGAGGACAAGCAGAGGCTGGCGCAGCAGCTGGAGGCGCAGACGCGCAGGACGCAGCAGGCGCAGACGCAGATGCAGGAGCTGCGCGCGCAGTTGGAGGCAACGCGACAGCGGCACGAGGCGCAGCTGCGGACTCGCGCGGGCGCCACGCGGGAGGACGTCAAGCATCTGGAGACGGCGCTGCAGACGGCGGTGGAAGACGCGGCCGCGCTGCGTGGGGAGGCCAGCGCGCGCAAGGAGGAGGGCGCGACGCTGGAGGCCGAACTGCGAGACAGTCGTCGCGCCGAAGCGGCCACGCGCGAGCGAGTGGTGCAGCTCACGGAGGAGCTGGCCATGCTGCGAGTGCATCTGGCGTCGGCCAAGCAGACAGCGAGCGCAGCCACAGCGCGCTCGGCGGCCCTGGAGTCACAGGCGCAACAGGTCAAGGAGACGCTGCGAGAACGCGAGCAGGCCCTGAGGACGCTGGAGGACGAGGTGGCCAGGGAGAAGGAGGTGGCTGCGGCGGCCGACGAGCGCTTGACTCGCGAGTTGGAACAGCAGCTGCGGGCCAAAGATGAGAGCTGGCGCGCGCGTGAGGCGGAGCTTCAGCGGGAGATCTCGGCGGCCGTGACGCGCCATGGCCAGAGCCAAGAGAGACTGGCGCAAGAGCAGCAGCGGCAGGTTGAGCTGGCCCAGTTCCTGCGAACTGCGGCGGCAGAGCACGACCAGCAGCAGCACGAAGTGGCGAAAGAAGACCCGGAAAGAGCTGAGACTAGCGATCTGAGGACGCTGGTCGAGCGGGAGACACAGGAGCGACGCGCAGTCACCTCGGCGCTGGAGCAGGCCAGACGCAAACTCGCGGCGGCGGAGAGACGGCTGGCCACGACGCAGCAGCTCGAGTGCGACGTGGCCTCACTACGCGCAAAGTACGACCAGACCAAGGTGGCTATGGAGCGCATGGCCACACGCCAAGCCAAGAGCTCGACGGGTTCTGCAGCGCGTCCAGCGCGGCCTCGCAGCGTCAGCAGTGGCAGTAGCCTCCCTTCATCAGAGAAGAAGACGCCCGTGACGACGGCAGTGTCGCCAGTGACACGCAGACTGGAGTCCGTGGGCAGCACACGAAGGATCAAGAAGGAGACAGCCACGCCGCCTCGGAAGAGGCAGCGCACCAAGCACGTGTTCGTAGCCTCGCGGTACCTCAACAGCGCCTCCAAGCGGTAGACAGTGACGTCCCCGATCGCGTTCTCTCTCTCCTTCGAATACTTATCTCTACTAAACCACCGCCCTTGCAAGGCGAGAGCTGTCGACGCACGGCGCGGAGAGCAACTCGATCGCCAGCGACTGCGTGCGTTTGGATGCGGGGACGGAAGACAGACAGAGTCCAGGCTCCGAGCTCCGAGCTCCAAGCTCCGAGCTTGGAGCTCAGAGCTCCTGCTTGGCGGCTTCGTCCTCCTGCTGCGCGTTCTGGTGGAGCGACCAGCCGGGCACGCTCTTCTGGTCCTTGACGCGCAGCCGAATGTCCTCGAAGCACTGGAAGGCTTCTGTCGGGCGGATCTCCCCCTTGACCACCACAGCGGAGGCTGCAGCGCGCGCGCTGAGGTAGCAGGGCACGTACTCGTTCACCTGGTCGAAAGTCACGAGCACGCCGCCGTTGCCAAGTGGCTGCGGGAAGCGCTTAGGGCAGCCACTCGCCTGCTGCTGCTGCACGCCGCCCCAGTAGGGCGCCCAAGCCACAGAGCCGCCCTGCTCCAGGTTCTGGCCGTCGATCGCGACCTAGTAGCCCCGCCACCCACAAGACAGAGCATAGCACAGCACGGCACAGCACGGCAGCACGACGTTAGCTGACGTGCTCGAGCCCCACAAGGCACATCACGACGCCACTTACAAAGATGGACTCGTTCACAAAGGCAAAGGTGGGGTCCAGCGAGAAGATGGCCACGGCTGCGCGACGCTGGCTCTGCACCTCCGACGCCACGTTGAAAGCCGCGAAGCCTCCAGCCGTGAGAAGCACCAGAGCCTTCGCCCACGCGCGATGGAAGGTCGAGAGCGCCAGCGTCGCAGCCAGCGCCAGCGCCGCCAGTTGTCGCGCCACGGGCTCGTACAGCGTCGCCAGCAGCGCCCACAGATCGTCTTCCAGGCGACGGAGTGGCGCGTCGGACTGCACATCCGCCGTCACGGCCGCCACGAGCGTCCCCAGCCACGCTTTGCCCTCAGCCAGCAGACGCGCGCTGCACTCGCGTGGCGGCTCCAGCTCCAGTTGTCTCCATCGCAGCGCATCCGAGAGATACAGCGACTCGGTGCTGCAAGAGGCGACGTACAGCGCCAGCGCCAGCACCGCCAGCGTGAGCAGGTTGAGTGCCACCTTGAGGAGGAAAGCGGCCAGACTGGCGCTCTGCAGCGGCCAGCGGTGGCCTTCGCCGCGCGGCAGCGACGCGTACAGCAGCAGCGGCATGAGCAGCAGCGTGGCGCCCGTCCAGAAAACGTTCTCCAGCAGCCCCCCACTGGCCAGCCAGCGCCCCACGACGCTCTGCGCGGCCCTGGGCTGCAGCAGCACGGCCGAGTCCCCCGGCGCAGTGGCGCGGGGCGTGTCGTCCTCGTCCTCCTCGTCGCTGTCAACGTCCGAGTCTTCGCTGTCCGAGTGCCAGACGTCCGAGCCGCTGGCGTCGGCGTCGGCGTCACTGTCGTCGGCGTCCGAGCCTTCCTCTTGCAGGTCGTCCCAGCTCTGCTGCGTGGCGTCGGCCGCCATCATGGCGTCGATCTGCTCGTCCTTGGTGAGGATGTAGGCGTCCATCCACTTCTCGTCCACGAACACGGGCTGGTTCGTCTCGCGCGCGCGCGACCGCGTCAGCATCCCGGGCATCGCCAGCAGCGCCTACAGCAGCGCGAGGGGGAGGAACGCGGCGGCAAACGCAGCGCAGAGCGGCCGATGCAGCAGCCCGACGCGAGAGAAGCGCGAAAATGGCCTCACGGCCCGCCGCCAATCCGAGGGATTCAAACCAGAGGGTAAAGACTTTTGCCGTCTTGAAAGTATTAACCACCTGTATTGGGCAATGCGGGCAATGAGGGCCTGTGCCACTCCAATGACATCCATCACGCCGCCGGGCCCCGCGTGAAGAAGTGTTTGAGGTCGTCCAGGTTGAGTCGCTCGCCGCGTCGCTCGTCCTGTGAGCGCGCAGCCACCAGCACGTGCTTGGCCAGCTTGGCCTTGCGCTCCTGCAGCTGCAGGATCATGTCCTCCACCGTGTCCTGCACCACGTACCTCTTCACTAGCACGGCCTGCGCCTGTCCGAGGCGATGCACGCGGTCCACGGCCTGCTCCTCGACGCCAGGGTTCCACCACGGATCCAGCAGGATGACCACGGAGGCGCAGGTGAGATTCAGCCCCACGCCGCCGGCCTTGAGGCTGATTACGAGCACCTCGACCTCCGGAGTCTTGGCGAACCGCGTCAACACGCGCTCCCGGGCGTCCTGGCTCATGCCCCCCGTGAAGACGCAGTGAGAAAAGCCGTGGCGACGCAGCAGACGCGACACCATCTCCAACATAGACGTCCACTGGGAGAACACCACCACCTTGCGCTTTTGGCCGGGCGACTCGGCCGCCTCGTTCTCCCGTCGAATGGCCTTCAAGTCACACAGGAGCTGCCGCAGTTTGACGCTCTGGAACCCCGTGCCGTCGCCTGTCTCAAGGTCGTCATCCACGTCCGTGTCCGCTTCCGCGTTGCTCTTGGTCTTGGCATCGTCGGCCTGTTTGGTCTCGTCTTCATCGGCTGGGAGCACTGAGGCGCCGTCGCTGCAATCGTCTTGAGCCTTTGAAGTGACTGGGGGAGGGAGCATGAAGACCTTGTCAAGGTTCACCACGCAACGACACACAGGGCAGCCGCTCTCCGGGTCGTTTGCCAGACTCTCGCGCAGACACTCGTGGCACAAGACGTGCGCGCACGGCGTCAGCACAGCCTTCTGCGGCGGGTCCAGACAAATGGGGCACTCGTGCGACTCCAAGCCGTCCTCGACCTGCGCGATCACACTCTGGATGTACGACTGGGTCAAGCCGCCAGTTTTCCCGCCACCGCCAGTCAATATAATCTCTCCAGAAGCGCCGCCGCCTGGCTGGAGCTGCGCGCGATTGCTGGCCTGCATGTCCTGCTGGAGCTGCGCTGAGATCCGGTGGTAGTACGACGCCATGGACTCATTCTCTTGCGGCTGGAATGCGGACCGGGCTGTCTCGGTGACGCCCGTCTTGCCCTCCGCACCATTTCGCTGCACCACCCGCTCAAAGCCCTTCCCGAGGGCCAGAAGCGGGTGGTTGCACGCTTGGCGAAGACGGAGCAGCAGCGCGAAAATGGCCACGTAGCTCGACATGGCCGAGCCGGTTGCCACGAACCCATTGAACTCCGCTCGGCTCTTGTCGTACACGGCCTGGTAGAAGGCGCGCTCATCAGCAGAAAACTCGAGTTTCACGAGGTCCACGTGCTTGGGCGGCAGCTGCACGATCTTCCTGCCGTCTTGGCCACGCGAGTGCTTGGTCCGACGCAGCAGCACTGGGGTTAGAATGGCCTTGAGTCGACTCAACGCGCTCGCGTCCTCGCCGCTCTCGTACGGCTTGAGAATCACGCGCTTCCACCACGCGAGGCGCGACCACGGCTCGTACTGGAGAAACGAGAGAAGCGCGAACAAGTCGTCCAGTGTATTCTGGATGGGCGTGCCCGTCAAGCACCACCTGTGCGTGGCCTTGAGAGCGCAGCACGCCTGGAAGTAGGCGGTCGCGCGGTTTTTGATGCTGTGCGCTTCGTCCAGGATGACGCGGTCCCACTCCGTCCGGAACAACAGACCATCACGGCCCTTCTCCAGCTCCTTCGACAGCACACCATACGTGGTGAGCACCACGTCGCTCTGGTTGAACGACTCCACAGTGGACACGCTCGTGATATCTCGGTCGTCGCCGTAATAGACGTGCACTACCAGCGCCCGAGGGAGAAAACGCTCCTGGACTTCGTTCTTCCACTGGTGTAGCAAACTCAGCGGACACACCACCAGCGTCTTGTCCGCCACGCGGCGCTTCTTGTGCGCAGGTGAGGCGCTCTTCCCGTCCGTGAGATTCACCTTGAAATGCTTCTGATGAGCCACGAGTGCGAGCATCATCATGGTTTTGCCTGCGTCGCAAATGCACACGCTCCAGTCAGTGCTAGTCCAACCCAGAGCAGCGGAAGAGCACGCAGTGGGGCCAATCACAGGCGAAGAGAAACGTACCCATGCCCATGTCATCCGCGAGGATGCCGCCGAGACAAGGCGACGGAGGTTCCGGCCGCGTCAAGCACGCGCTCTTCTCGAACTCGTTCACAAAGTACGAGCCATGGGGGCGAAAGTGACGCTCCTCCCACAGCTACAGAACAGAGCAACAGCGTCAACGAGGGCATAACACCGTGGAAGCGCAGCGGTATGGGCGCAGACAAGATGCGCGAGGCCTACCGGGTTGCTGTCGTCCTTAGTACGAGTAGCTTCGCCATTCTGGAGCTGGTTCTCTCGCCACAGCATCCACCTGACTGCCTGCTTTTGGTGTTCCCGTAGCTCAATCCCGTTCAGATAGGATGCGAGCTGCTCTGCAGAATCAGCCTCCGCAGGACTGGCCGAGTTGTGCACGCTGTTGGTGCCCATGCACTCCGAAAAGAGCATGTCCAGGTCCTCCGGGTTCACCTCGGAAGTTGCTTCCGCCTTCACTTTCCCTTCAGCTGCCACAGGCAAAGCCGGCGCTGGCGCGACGGCAGAAGCAGAAACAGAGGCTCTGTCGGGCACGTGTAGCAGCTGCAGAATGCCATAGAGCGGCTCCGAGAGGTGGAACCGCGGATGGGACTCGTCGAACACGTCGAAGGCCTTGACATTCACGTAGACGAAGACGCCCACCTGGAAGGAAGCGAACATCTGCGACGAGGTCGGCGGCGCCTCGCAGACACCGCCCAGCCGCACCAGTCCGGCCTTCATGAGCGGATGCAGCAGAAGCTCAACCCCGCGTTCAAGTCGTCCAATCTGTAAGTGGGAAGGCAGCACCAACGCAACACCCGACACGACGTCAGTGTCGAAAGCAACCGGAGCAGGGAAGCGCACTTGCGAGGGAAGCAGTAGAGGGAGCAGCTCACTTGTGCGCGCTGCATGTTGGAGATCCGCACGAAGCCGCCAGACGAGGCTGAGACGCCTGGACGCAAACGCTTCTTGCCGGCATTCTCGGCCTGCAGAAGCAACTGTTCGCCCACGCACAGCTTCACGCCGGAGCGGTTCATGGCCGCAGTCACGGGCGTCCCGCCCAGCAAACGGAAGGCGGGCGTCGTCACAAACGACGTCTCCAGGTGATGCACCACGCGTGCCAGTTGCTGCTCATGCTCCGCGCCCTGCACTGCGCCGCTCTCGGTCGCCGCCAGCCTCTCAAAGTGCTCGCAAGCGGCCGCATGGACACTGTAGCAGTTGCGCGCTAACAAGGCGCTCATGGCGACGGGCGGCAAATCGATGCCCAGCTCACGCATCTGCGCCTCCTTCACGCGCAGTCGCGCCGCTTCCTTCTCCTTGGAGCTTCCCACGGCCACCAGTAGAGACTGCACCTTGTCCGGTGCTGCAGACGGCTGCGCTCGAGCCTTCTTGGGCGTGCGGAAGCTTGGCCCCGCGGGCTTTCCCGCGGTCACGGCGGGGCTGCATTCGCTGGAAATCGGCCCGCGCGCGCCCATGCACATCTCGCAGGAGTTGCGGTGCACTTCGTTCTCGTACGTGCACCTGGAGCAGCTCCAGGGCGCCGTCGCTGGGGGCGCTTTGAGCGCTTGGGGTGTCGACTCCATTCTCGCTCTGAAAAAAAATGACGTCGCCGAAGTTTGGCGCCAAAGAATGCAGTTTGGCTCGTATGCCATCCTAGAGTTTGGGCCGAGTATTCCATATGGTGGGTGGACGACGGCGGCCAGTGTTTGGCGATTCTGTTGGTCCAGGCGCCGAGTGATTTGATTGACGAAAGCACGGAACGAGGAGACAAGATGCTGGCGGCGTGTGGAGCTCCTCGGCGCGCGGCGGTGGCTGCTGCTGCTGCTTCTGGCGTCCGGTTTCCTGTGGTTCCCCCCGTGGCGAATGCGCTGGGCGGCGCGCGCTTCGAGTCGCAGAGCGCACGCCCGGCGGTCAAGGTGCACACGTCGCGGCTGCCGGACTCGGGTCCGGGGCTGGGGGACTTTATCCGCGAGTCGCGCGGTGGCAGTGCCAGCCACGACCATGCGGCCACGGCAGCAGCGGCGCAGCAGCCCAGTGAGATGAACTTCCCGTCCACAGAGGGAACAGTGCGGTCCCTGCAGGAGCTAGAGGAAGAGGCGACCGAGATGAAGCGCTCCTTCTACATCGAGACGTACGGCTGCCAGATGAATTCGGCTGACTCGGAGATCGTGCGCGCCATTCTACTGGAGGAAGGCTACACGGCGGCGTCCACGGCTGACGCGGCGGATGTGGTGCTGCTCAACACGTGCGCCGTGCGCGACAACGCTGAGTCCAAGATCTGGAACCGGCTGGAGCAGATGCGGCAGGTAAAGGCCAAGCTGCTGCGCACCAAGCAGCGCAAACGCGCTCAGCTTCCCACTGTGGGCGTGTTGGGATGCATGGCGGAGCGTCTCAAGACGAAGCTGCTCGAGTCGGACAAGATGGTGGATCTCGTGGTGGGGCCCGACGCCTACCGGGACATCCCCAACCTGCTGCGCGTGGTGCACGGCAGTGGCGAGGCGGCTGTGAACGTGCAGCTGTCTTTGGACGAGACGTATGCAGACATCGCCCCCGTGCGCGCCGACCCGCATAGTCCGTCGGCCTTTGTATCCATTATGCGCGGCTGCAACAACATGTGCTCCTACTGCATCGTGCCATTCACTCGTGGCCGTGAGCGTAGTCGGGTAATGAGCTCCATCGTGGACGAAGTGCGCGCACTACGGGATGAAGGCGTGAAGGAGGTGGTGCTACTGGGCCAGAACGTCAACTCGTACCACGACAAGAAGTCAGAGGGCGCAACGGAGCGTGGGCGTGGTTATGTGTCATCTGCGGGCTTCAACAACATGTTCCGCTCCCGTGACGCGTTAGGCTTCCGGTTCGCTGATCTTCTGGACGCCGTCTCTCAAGTGGACCCGGAGGTGCGACTGCGCTTCACATCTCCGCACCCGAAGGACTTTCCGGACGACGTGCTGGACCTCGTGAATGAACGCCCCAACATCTGCAAGCAGATCCACATGCCTGCACAGAGCGGCAGCACCTCGCTCTTGGCTCGGATGCGTCGTGGCTACTCGCGTGAGGCCTATCTGGCCCTCGTGGACAATATGCGCACACGCATCCCGGGTGTAGCCATCTCCTCCGACTTTATCGCCGGCTTCTGCGGCGAGACGGAGGACGAGCACACCGACACGCTCTCGCTCATGCGGCACGTGTGCTACGATCAGGCCTTCATGTTCGCCTACTCGGTGCGCGCGCGTACTCATGCAGCCCACCGTCTGGAGGACGACGTGACGCCCGAAGACAAGCTGCGGCGGCTGCGCGAGGTTATCGACACGTACAGCCACGTGGTGACGCGCAAGAACCAGGTGGAGGACTCGGACCGCCTGCATGTCGTGCTCGTGCAGGGCCCCAGTCGCCGATCTACGGAGCAGGACCCTAAACTCACGGGTCTCACGGACACGTGCAAGCGCTGCGTCTTCACCGACCAGTGTATGCCGGGCTCGCTGCGCGCCTTCGCTCAGCAGGCCGGGGACCTGGCCACCAACTTCCTACCGCTGCCCACTGCCGCTGTTGGGCCGGAGGCTGTGCGCGCCGCACCGGGAGACTACGTGCTAGTGCGCGTGCGTGAGGCCGGTCGTCACACGCTGCACGCGACGCCCGTGGCGCGCACCACACTGCAGGAGGTCTCTCATGCGGTGCCGACGGAGATGTTGGGCGCGCGCGTGCACTCGTTGGAGGCGCTGGAGCTCGGAGCTCGGAACTCAGAGCGCTGAGCGCTATGCTTTCTGCTGTACTCACTGCATTCACTGTACCGGTATATCCGCCACGTAGAGGATTCATGCAGCGCAACGAAACCAAAGTCCCTATGCATTGTTACCAGGAGAGTCGAGGAGCAAACTCGTGTTAGCCGGTTCTGTCCGCGGCTGGTGAGCTGCTCCGCTGTGCATCTCCGTGATGGCAGAACCTACTGAGCTGCCACGGCACCCTGCGCAGCCTCGGCGGCGCGCTTCTGCATCTCCATCTGCATGTTGGAGATCTACGCACGAAACAAGAAGCGAGTAGGTCAGTTTGTGCTCGGTAGCGGTCGCATCTCAGCGTTGAGATGAGGGAAGAGAAGGCGTAGCGTACGTTGGTTCGAATGCCGATGGCCTCCTTTTCCTTCTGCTCGATCTTCGCGTTCACCTTGCCACTGAGCCACAGCACAGTCCACAGTCAACAAGACGTAAGTATAGAGGCAAAGGAGAGAGAGCGTATTGCCGCGTGAGTTCCTGCGGCAACGTACAGCTCGTTGTTGATAAACTCCAGACGCTTGTTGACGTTGGTCTTGGCCTCGTCCACGTCCTGCTTGAGCAGCACGGGGCCCACTAGCTTGAACACCTTGGCCTCGTCGTCCAGCAGATCCAGCTCCTGTGGGTCGCAGGCGGCGCAACCGACATCTTCAGCGACTGATTTTACGCGGATTGCGCACAGATACGCCGTGTCAATAGCAGCGTTCGTACCTTCTTGACCATGTCGTTCTCATTGGCCTGTTGCGCGTACGTTTGCCGCTGCGTTGCTAGCACCTGCACCTCTGCGTTGATCGCCAGCACGCACGCCACACAAAGTCAGCGGACACCGCATCTCCAGGAACAACTGCGTGCACGAAACGGGGATATGTCGTCCCCACCCCAGGGCTCGTACCGTCCTGAAGCCCGCGGTAAAGCGTCATCTCGGCCTCGACCTTGTCCTTGAGCTCCGCCATGTTTCGCTCCACTCGTCAATGCGCTACAAGCGCGGCCGCCAATCCACCACCCCCATATGTCAGTGATTCGCCTTAAGGACATTCTGGAGCACAGGTTGTCTTGGGATATCCCATGATCTGTCATATTTGAGTTATGCAAAGGTGACGAGGTTGTGCTCCATGAGCAGCCGCAGCTTGGGGCCGAGTGTCGGGTCCTGTGCGAGCCGCTGGAGCTGCTCGGGCGAGCGCTGGCATTCGCGCAGCTGCTGCATGAAGCGTTCGTCTGAGAGCGCCTGCAGCAGTTCTGGTCGTTGCAAGATGCGCTGCACCTGCGCCTCCTCCTCCGGCGCGCGCTGCATCTTGGCGATGGCCTCGCGTCGAGCCTCATCCAAGTCCACGATGGCCGGTGGCGGCGGCTGTTCCTCTTTCTGTGTCGCGTTGGTATTGCTCTCCTTCTCCGATGCCGCCCCCATCTGCAACACGTCGCAATTGCACAAAGCCAACACAGCCCCATTACCAAGCCAGCCCAGAAAGATCACCCGCCGCAGCACAGCACAGTCCTGCTGGCTGCGTTACCTCCTCAAAGTGGTTCCCGAGAAACTCCATAAAGTCGCGCATCATGGTGGAGATGACCGGGTCTTTCTGGTACTTGAGCACGGCGGCGCGCGGGTCTTGCTGCATCTCGGCGATCGCTTGTGAGAATGCCGGGTTTTGCAACGCTGCGCATACCGTTCCAAGGTCACGACAGAGTCGTTCATGTCAATGCGTGGCGCTGCACGTGCGGCCCTAGACAGGGAGACGCAGTACAGACGCACCGTAGGCCAGCTTCGGGTTGCGCGAGAGCTTCTCGAAGAATCGCGCGTTCATCCACTCTAGGGCAGTCAACAGTGCGATATACGATGTACGTCCACCCGCGGGTTAGACACCACAGCACACGCCCTCCACCGCGCGCTGCAACGATAACTCTAGCAGCGCGGTATGACGCGCTGCGGACCTTGGGGGTTGAGCTGGTTCATGCTCTGGAGCGCACCCTGCACTTCAGGGAACACAAACGTTGAGTCTGCTGGGGACGCCGCAATCTTCGATGTGGACCCCTGACCCACGATGTACAGCCGCTCCTCTCGCTACCAAAACTCATATCGTTAGTTCGCGATGCGTGTACTCCCCAGAGACACAGAGATCACTTCTGTTTCCACTGCGCACCGTTCTTTGCTGTTCCTGCTGCTGCAGCGTACTCAAGCTCTTCTTCTCCCTCGTTTTCTCCCCCGCCTTCTTGGCGGTTTGCGTCTTGCTGGTGTTGAAGAAGCCCTTCTTGAGTCCCTGCCCAAAGGACTTGCTGTGGTGCTCCTTCTCCTGCTGACTGCGCTTGGCCTCCTTCGCGCGCTCTGCGATGGCCACCATCTCGTCCATGATGGTATCTTCCTCTGCCGTCTTGGCAGCGCTGGCACTCCGCTCCACCGCCTGGTTGTCCTCCTCCGGCTCGCCCAGCACGGGCGGCTCGTCGTCGTCCCAGTCCTCGCGCGCCATGCTGCCCCTAGCTCTCTTTCTCTTTGTTGCTTACTTCTGTTCTTCTGTTGGAAGGCCGTGTCTGTCACTCTGGGCATCCAAGCGTCGCCTTGGGAGGATTCGACTTGCGACCTTTCCAAGTTGCAGCTCGTTGCAGCGTACGTTGTCTAAGCGCACGCGCCAAACATGAAGCGGTCGCGACGACGCATCAAGAAGCTGCGCCCAGCACCGCTCCAGCCACGCGTTGCGTTACAGCAGGCCAGCAGCTACTGCGTTGCGTGTGGCAGTCGCCATGCCGTCGCGTTCCACCAACCCATGCGTACCGGAACGGGCGGTGCTACTGCTGCTCCATCAGGCAAAAAGCTCATCAAGTGTCAGAGCTGCGGCGTCATCGCGCCTGACATGAATCAGCCCAAGCCTCGTCAAAGAACACAAGGAGGCTTTGTCCCTCTGGAGAGACCAGTCGTACACGGTAGGAAATCGCAGGCAGCTGTACATTTGTCCACACATGTGCGTGTTGGGTTGCAGCCATTGTTTTATGCGACTCGTACGTTCACAGAGATGGCGGATCATGTGCTAGATGCCTTCACGCACCAGCGAATGAAGTGGAAGCTGCAGCAGGCGCTAGATCACAGTGGGTGGCGCCAATACTGCCTGTGGGGCTGCGATGAATCTGTTGTCGTATGAGTCTACTTACTGTAACTTGTACTTATACCCGCCAGCAGCTCAGGGCGACCTTGCGCTCATTTGCCACGTGCGTGCTCTCGTTTTTGAGATTCCCATTTTGCATCCTTGTCAATTAACTGCGCTGCTGTCGCTTGTGATTGCTTATAGAGATACCTTCCACTTGCCCTCGACGTGTTCGCCCACGCGGTCTCCCGCTTCGGCTTTATGGCGAGCATGGATGGCGTGGTGGAAAGTGTGCGGGTGCTTCAGATCCACGCCAAGGATGACGAGGAACTTGTGCACAAACTCATTCGCATCCGGAAACTCCTGACACCGACGGCGGAGTGGATCCGAGGGGACGTTGAGGCTGACCGCGAAGACGAGCGCTGCAAGGAGCTAGAGCAGCAGGTGCTACTCGTCAAACAGGAGGGCAGGCGTCGAGAGGAACTACTCGCGGCAGAGAACGCCAAAAAGAAACGCCTGCGTGCCAAGAAAATCGCCATGGGTCTTGACCCCTCGGTGGAGCGACTACCTCTTTTCCTCGACGTGCCTCCACCTGCTGTTGCTGCCCGGGAAAGCGCACGTCTCGAGCTGCGTGTCAACGCTAAGTACGTGCAGACCTTCCGATGGTTCTTCAACGGACGTCTCCTGGAGACGGAAGAGCTTGTGGCTGGAATCCGACGCAGCACACTCGTAATCCCAATGCTCACCAAGCGGGTGGCTGGAGAGTACTATTGCGAATGCGAGAACGAGGAAGGCATGGTTGTGACACCACCATGCCGGGTGGCGCTTGCGTCGCTGAGGTTGTCCAGCCTCGGAAGCAGGAAGTTCGTCGCGTTGGCGTCCTCTCCATTGCGCTCGTGCGGGA
The DNA here is from genome assembly GCA_023338205.1 of Halophytophthora polymorphica. Taxonomy (NCBI): domain Eukaryota; phylum Oomycota; class Peronosporomycetes; order Peronosporales; family Peronosporaceae; genus Halophytophthora; species Halophytophthora polymorphica. The sequence continues at coordinate 15,145 of JAADYJ010000481.1, forward strand.
AAGACACGGTCGTCACTTGCGTTGGTAATACCGTCAGCCTGTTCGATGCCAAGTCGCTAGCGGCAGTGAAGATGCGACCTTCTACTATCACGGAGAAACAGACTTTGGCATGGGACGCACAGTCCAAGCTCTTGGTCGTGGCTTCGGCTGTGGTGAAACAGCAGGCCTCCGAGCTCTTCTTCTACTCTGTGGAGTTCCCCAACACCGACACTAGCGGCGTCTCAGCTTCCCAATCTGCAGTGACTCCAGACCGCCGCCACGATAACGCCGGTGCCCTCATCTTGTCAGCGAAACTCAAGGCTGCCCCATCGAGTTCCTGCCCACAAGTCCAGCTCATGGACGTACACACCGTCGATACCATGGTCGAGGTTCGTGCAGTGGAGTTTCTGGCGGACGGCACCCGGCTCGTCCTGACCGACATGAAGCATCGGGTTGCGCTCTACGACTTGTTGCCGTCACTTACATGCAGGAAGATACTCTCGTTCGACGGCGAATCGATCTGTCACCTTGCAGCCTACCCAAAGACCCCGGTACTCTTCTGCGTGACCTTCCGGAACAAACCCTTCCTGAGGCTTTTCCGCACTAGCAACAGCGGCAACAACAACACGGGCAAAAACCAGGACAAGAGCTGCAAGGATGCCACCTCGTGGATTCCTGCCGCGCATCAACTCCAGTTCAAATTTCCTGTCCACTGCACAGCCTTCGACACGCCTGGTTTTTTCCTCGCCGTGGCTGAGTCCGGGTTTATGAAGTCCTGGGTCTCCATCACCAACATCCAAACTACGAAACCCTCGAGTCGGCGTTTCCTGGCTCACGTGGGCAAGATTTCGGCAATGCAGTGGACGAACCGCTCGTCGCTGTTGCTCACGAGCGGCCATGATGGATACGTGAAGGTTTGGGATCCCGTGCTCGGCGCAAATATCTTTGGTGCCCACCTCGACGTGCGCGGAGTCCACTCGATATTGCTGACCGAGGAGAATGCAGTGCTACTGGCTTGGGGTTCCACAGACTCTCGTTTGGAGAGCCGCTCCATAGTGCAACTGGCGGAATTGGAGATGTCTCGGCTTGTCGAGATGAACAACCACGCGGCAACAATCCAGAAACTCTGGAAAGGCAGACGGACTCGTGAATTGATCGCAAAGTACATCAAAGTCTCAGAATAGGTGTTCTGGGGCCAAGGGCGCCGCAAAAATAGCTGCCCTTCACACTTCCAGACTTATTGACACTCCTCGTTGCGTGGGACTTCTCTTTGCGCCAGCCTTCTTCTGTGTAGCTGTCACAGAGCCAACAATGGGCGACGAGAACAAGCCGCTGGCGGCGCTCCTGACACTCGCTGCATCCAAAGAGAAGTACCCCCGCGCGCAAGAAGAGCAGCAGACACAGTCAATGATGTACGCGGCACGCATGACGTACCTGGACGACTCGGAGCAAAGCACACCAGACCCACTCTTCCTGACGCGGAAGCAGGCCCAGAAGATGGCTTTGCAGCAGGACAGCGTCAATGTGCCCTTCAAGAGACTCGATACCAGGAAGCTCAACTCCACCAACTTAACAAACAGCTCAACCGGTACGAATTGGAAGAAAGGGAAGGCATCGGTCCCTCCTCCCGAAATGAGATTCACGTGGGAACCGAAGTTCCAAGCCGGTTGCCATTTCTGGCAATGTGTCGAGACAAGAGAGTGCAGAACGCTATGCCACACCACATCAACTGCAATCCTCGCCTCTGATGGAGACCACGATGGCGATGGCGACGGTGGCGACGAAGATGACCCGCCATTCCCAGACTGCTTTGCTTTCTTGAATGGTCATTAGATCATGCTGGTTTTCTTGTTCTTGCTTTTGCTTTTGCTCTTGCTCTTGCTCTTGTTGTTGCTGGTGGTGGTGCTGTTGCTGTTGCTGCTGTTCTCTCTCCACCCCTCTTCCTTCGTTGATTAGTACACTTTCGTGACTTCCGAAAGGCCAGCGTCTTCTTCGTCCTCGCCACGCTTCTGGCTATACTCTGAGGCAACCAGGTCATGCAGCTTTTGGGTTTCTTCCTCTGACATCTGCGGTTAATAAGCACAACAATCCAGTTAGTCATCGCCACAACAGTCACGCTGCGCATCAGTCGCACCCGAACGAACCTTGTACGGAGCATACTCGTCGCTCGAGAAGCGGCGGTTCTCCACATCTTCACGGTAATCCTCCAGCCCGAGACGAATCTGTTCGCCAACTTCCGCGTAGCGCTTGCAGAACTTAGGCACGAACTGCGCGTGGTGCGGGTGGTGGAGCATGCCCAGTAGATCATGGAAGACCAACACTTGGCCGTCAGTCTCCGGGCCAGCACCGATACCGATGGTCGGGATTTTGAGCAGTTCCGTCACATGTTTAGCAACAACAGCCGGAACGCACTCCAGCACGACGGCGAAAGCCCCCGCTTCTTGTACGGCCAAAGCGTCCTCAATGATCGCTTTCGCCTGCGCGACTGCACAGTATTCAAAGTCGCATCCACGAGACAAAGCCACCCACTTGCCAGTCAGAACTCGAGGTATGCATAGCTATGACGCTACTCGACTCGAACGCATGAACGCACCCGTTCGCCCTTGCGCACGGAAGCCTCCGAGGACGCTGATAGCCTGAGGACGTAGTCCAATATGACCCATTACGGCAATGCCACCTTCGACAATAGTTTTGACTGCATGATGAAGATGTAGTCAGTACTCCCCTCCCCCTCACACACACGCGCCAGCACTGCTCAAACGATGGAAGACACAGCTGTAGCTCACTTGTTTCCGCACGCTCGCCGCCTCCTTCGATCTTCACACAATCGGCACCACCCTCCTGTTGGCACCCGCACGCATCGGAAACAACAGCACCGTAGAGGCCATGTGATACATTTATCCGTGCCTTCCAAACATATGCCACACCCTTTATGTTACCATGACGCAGCTCGTACCTGCATAAGGCGCTGGGCATTTTTGAGCGCCTCAAACGGAGCTCCCTCGCAGGATCCAAACGGCATATCCGTAATGATGAGCGGACGAGTAGCTCCACTGTGTCCGTCAACAGAAACAACCGACGAGTAAGTTACACAGTTGGAGAAAACCAGCGTCTGCACTAGTAGTGGTCCATGCTCGCACGCACTCACCGCTTTACGGCCTTGGTGTGGTGGATCATGTCCTCCATAGTCACGGGGATCGTCGTGTCCATGCCCTATAAGCACCATAGCACATCCGCATCAGCTCCGTATACACTGGGAGCCGCCCCACTACTTCGATATCTTCCTCCAAGTACATCGCCGCCGCTTACCAACTCCACCATTCCAAGTGAGTCTCCCACCAGCAGGATGTCAAAGCCGGCAAGGTCCACATGCTTCGCGGAAGGGTAGTCATAGGCGGTGATCATGGTGATAGGTTTGCCCTTGCGCTTCATGATGCCCACGTCGCGCGTGTTCACCTTGCGGCGCTCCAGAAGCTTTAGCGTGCGCGCCGCGGCCGTGGGGTTGTAGGAAGACGACGGACGCGAGGAGCCATCGCTACTGCTGGTGCTAAAGCAGCGCGTGAGGGCCCGCCCAGTGTTAGCGCTAAGTCGGCTATTGGCCCTGGCACTGGCACCGCGCTGCAGCAGGCCGCGCAGCACTTTGGTCATCTTGCGCTCTTCAAGGCGAATGAAAGGATGGGGTAGTGCGCAGATTCTGGAATTTCCAGCCATCTGCACGCTATACTCGGCTTTTGTAGTGATAACCCACTCTGCGCCAGCGCAATTCGTGATTGAATTGCGGGTGATGGCCGGAAATTCCGGCCATCGCAGGCTGTACTTGGTTTTCGTAACGTGTCGGGCGCAGGACGCTCCATCAAGCGCGCCTCCGGGCTCGCTGTGGGCAAGAGGCAAGTCCTCGTGGCCGTCTCTCCGTGGCCGAAGGCATGGCGCTTGACCGGGCGTCGGTTGCAAGACTCGCTCGGCCACAAACGAACGAGCGTCCAACGCCAACGCGCCCAAGCGCCATGCCGCCGCCACGTACGCAAATCCAGGACGCAAGGCGGCCGGGCGCTGACCAGCTCTGCGGACGCAGACGCCACTCCGTGCTTGCCATGGCGAGCAGGCGAGGCGCGCGAACGCGGTGCACGTACGGTCAGTTAGAGGTTGCTGTCGGTGCTGGCCATCGCCGGCCACGGGCTGCTACACCGGCGCGACGGACGACACCAAAGTAAATTCCGAAATGGCTCGAATAAGATAACGGGGTATGCGTTCTTTCGGGGTGCGTACACAGACTCTCACACGTCGCGCTTACGCGCCTCGGAGCAGGAGGAGGTCATGATGGTCTGTGGCAGCGTCTTGGTGATGGCCGAGGCGCGCCAGGCGCTGGTCATGAAGGAGCCCGTGGACAGCGCGGCCGTGACCGCCGTGGCGAGCTCACACCTGTCCACGCCCGAGACGCGGCTGGCGGTCAGCCAGCGCAGCCCGCTGCCATGCAGACGGCCGGCCAGAGGGCGTCGCAGCGCCCGCATATGATTATTAACGCTCGTCGTGACGTGCAATGCAAGAACCAGTCGCGTACATTTAGTGACGGATCCCATGGACACTGGTGAGGTTTGAGCGTTGTGGCCGCCCAGAGGATGCGCGCAATCGAGTCGATGGGCAGCAGAGGAGAAGGCGACAGCTACAAGCTTTCTGCGACGCCGCCCTGCCCTGGGGAGAGCAGCAGTGCCGCAAGTGGTGAGCTTTACGAGTCGTGCTTCGCCTCTGCTGAGCTTCGTGGAGCTGCGGCTTGGAGCTTGGAGCTTGGAGCTGTTCGCGGGCGACTGATTTGCTGACTGGAGATGCCCCGGCAAATCCGTCAACGCCTCCCGCAGGTGGGCGGCGTAGAGCTTGAGCGCCTTGAAGCCACCGCCCTGTGAGCTCTTGGTGCAGCCGCGGAACTGGCAGCGCGGGCCGCCACCGTGGGCGAATGCACAGGATTTGCGACCGCGCTTGCTTGCCACAACCGGGCCACGAGCACAGCCGCCGTATCCTCTTACGGGGCGTTGCCGTCGCTGTGGTCGCGTGCGTGGCCCTTACCGGCGTGGCGCCGTCTGCTGCGCCCATGTAGGCGGGCGTGAAGGACGACAACACCGTGGAGAAGGCCGACTGCGAGCAGGCCATCTCCAGTGCGCCCAGGGGTGCATCCGAGGGCTCGAAGCCCAGTTGGCGGTGGGCGTGGCCGACGGCGCGTTGAATGTCCA
>JAADYJ010000482.1:0-20341 GCA_023338205.1 Halophytophthora polymorphica
CAGCACCTTGGCGATGGAGACCGCAGACGTCGGCTTCACGTAGTCGTCCGGGATCCGCTCTTCCAGCACGAAAGAGCGCGCGTGCGCTTCCGAGATGGCGTCGCCATCACCCAGCGCTAAGCTGAACACGGACGCCTCGAGGAACGCAATATTCTTCTTCCCCAGACCAAAGTCGCACTCGGGGTTCTCAGCCTTGCACAGCTCGGCGCGGTCCTTACGCGTCTGCGCTACGGCGGCCGTGGTGATCATGCCGTCCTCGTCCGCGCGGCTGAAGAGGTCCTCCGCCAGCGTCGTGTTCACGGTCATGGGGTCGAAGCCGTAGTAGTAGTCGGCATGTGCCAGCGACGCGTCGTGCTCCAGAAAGTCGTGCGTGCCGAGGTAGTCCAGCGACATGGGGTCCGGTATCATGCTCGCTAGCACCTCTGCGGTGCCATCTGCTAGGTTATATACCTCCGTCAGGGCCTCCTTGATCATGGCGTGTGTGATGTTCTTGCCGTCGCGTGGCAAGTAGCCGTGGTTTGCCAGCGAGTTGAGCGCTGGGCATGGCGAGCGGCGGTACGTCGCTGTAGTGCCCGGGATGCCGGAGGTCTCAGCCGAAGACGGACGGAAGTACTCGCCAACTTCCAGTGCGTTGACTGGGGCAGGTGCTGCTGCTGTCGCGCAGGCGAGAGCGGCAGCGATGGCGTAACGGACTACTAGTAGACTGGCGACCATGGGGACGACTGAAGCGAGGCTGGCCTAGCGGGATCTGCTCAAGGACGAGGAAATCGTGGAATGACGCTCGAAATGGCACGAGAGCCCACCTCGAGTGCGTGAGCGTCTCTAGGAGGGTTGTACCTCGCAGTTGGGCCAGATACAAACAGCTTCAGCGTCCAAAGTACGCGGCATGCCACGCCATAGGGGGTCTTGTAGACCGTACTTTCCAGCAGGGTTGATACCGCATGGCGCAATCTAATATCTGATGAGATTTTATGATTCCTCCGCAGAGTGGAGACGTGAGTGCTGGTTGTGGTTGGTGTCCCTTGGAGCACACGTACCCGAAGCAAGAACACACTTAGACGTTCATGTCTGACCGTGTTCTTGCTCAGGGCGACCAGTGGGTTCAAGCGGCCAACATAATGACTTCGTGAGAACTCACGCAAGGTCAACTACGTGCTTCTGTCGCTGAGTGTGTCAGTTCCCCATCGAGTACGTCGCGTTTGGGCTCATAGGACAAACAGGTCCACCGGGTTCGGGGTCTACATTCTCGAGAAGTAGCTTTCTCCTTTTGGAAAGTGTCGCGCAAAGATCTATTTGCTCCATATAAAGTAGAGTAGGGAGGCCGGTCACTCTGCAACATGTAGTACATGCGCCCCCAACTGACCACCGTGTGCTCTGGCTGCGTAGCCCAATCTACTGTCCTAAACTTACTGCTCGAGATCGTTTCTTCAACAGCTCCAGCGGCTGTTGTTCCTGCACAAATCCGGTCATCGGCAAGCGCGTTCAGAAGGCGATGGGAGTTTGGAACGAGATCGCCAAGTGATGTAGCCATGTCTGTCGAGCAAGTTGGCACGTACTAGAAAAACCTGATGCGCACCCTTACAGCATTGCAGGTGCGCGACGAATGTCACGATGGAGCGAGTAGCGTTTGCCGTTGAGGAAACGAAACAGATTTCTAGCGTGGATTGAATTCCGACACGCTGCTTACAGTTCCGACTCGGCGATCATGGTGGCCATCTTGGCTTGAATCTGAGCAAAGGTGACCGGCGCCGCCGGCTTGACGTAGTCGTCCGGGATGTGCTCGTCCACGACGAAGGAGCAAGCGTGTGTCTCTGAGACGGCATCGCCTTCGCCCATGACCATGACCAGCACAGCTGCCTCGAGGAACGCGACGGTCTTCATCCTGGCGCTGAAGTTGCACTCCGGGTTCTCCGCCTCGCACACGGCAGTGCGATCCTTGCGCGTCTGAGCCACGGCGGTCGTGGTGATCATGCCGTCCTCGTCCGCGCGACTGAAGAGGTCCTCTGCCAGCGTCATATTCACAGTCATGGGATCGGCACCGTAGAAGTAATCGGCGTGCGCCAGCGACGCGTCGTGCTCCAGCAGGTTGTGCGTGCCGAGGTAGTCCAATGCGATGGGGTCCGGCACCTGGTTCACCAGGATCGTGGCGGTGTCGTTGGCCAGGTTGTAGACGCTCATGAGCGCCTCCTTGAGCACGGCGTGCGAGATGTTCCTGCCGTCGCGCGGCAGGTGACCGTGGTTGGCAAGCGAGTTGAGTCCCGGGCACGGCGACCGGCTGAACGTGGCCGTGGTGTTGGCGAAAGCGGAGGTCTCGTTCGTCGACGGACGGTAGTACTCGCCGATTTCCAGCGCGTCGATCGATGTCGGTGCCACAACCAGCACGCAGGCGAGCGCACCGATGGCGACGGAACGGAGCGTACAAGCGACCATGGTGGCGATTGAAGCAAGTGGCGAGGTTGAACGGCGTGTGTCTGGTGAAGAGCAAGTTGCGGAATGACTCTCGGAATGACGCGAGAGCCCACCGCAAGTGTGCGATCGGCGCCAGTCACGCCAGGAGATGGCTGAGCCTCCTGTCTCGGCAGCGAATACACCCACCGAGATGACGCGCGTGCTCAGCACCGGATGGGGAGGACAGCCTCTCCGGAGAGCGAGATCGAGAGCGAGAACGGCCAAGCAAGTGAGCAAGATCAGGCAGAAAGCGTCGACGAAACACCGCGCGCTTGAGCGGGTGGCCCGTCGGAATGCAGCGTGATACCCACTGGGCCATCGCCAGGGTGCGTGAATTTTACACGTCGGCCGCAAAAGGACAGGAAAGCGTCTTGCCCGCGCTTGGTGTGGCAATCGAGGCGCAAATCCATCTCGAGTTCGCGGCGATTTGCGGTGGTCCAGACCGTCTTGCTTGCTGGGCAGCTGTAACACATTCGCTGCTCGACTTCAGCTTGACGCGAACGAGCGCGAAGCAGGTCCCGTGTTGCACGGATACAACAGAGACAGAGCGCCACGGATACGGGCATGCAGAGTCGTCGCCCGCCATGGAAAGCCAGGATGGAATCCAAGTGCTGATGTGCAAGCTAACATGTCTCCTTTGATCTACTTTACGCACGTGTCGCGCTGTCTTCCTCGCGCGCAGCTCCATTCGCCGCGTACCGAGGACACCTGCCACCTACAACAGCGACTTGACCTTGAGTTCTGAGGCCCGGCCCAACACGGCCAGCACACCCACGACGTCCTCGGGCCGCGTGTAGTCGTCCGGGATCTTCTCGTCCATGATGAAGGAGCGCGCATGCTCGACCGAGATGGTGTCGCCGTCGCCCAGCGCCATGAGCAGCACCGAGGCTTCCAGGAAGGCCAGTGTCTGCGCTTTGACGCTGTAGCTACACTCGGGGTTCTCGGCGTTGCAGACCTTGCCGCGGTCCTTGCGGGTCGCAGCCACAATGTCGTTCGTGAGCAGGCCGTCGTCGCCCGCGCGGTCGAAGAGGTCTTCGGCCAGCGTCTCGTTCACGGTCATGGGGTCGTTGCCATAGTAGGCGTCCGTGTGCGCCAGTGACGCGTCGTGCTCGATGAGGTTGTGCGTGCCCAGGTAGTCCATGGAGATGGTGCTGGGCAGCGTGGCCACGAGGATGTTGGCCACGCCCTCACCCACGTTGTAGACGTCCATGATGGCGGTCTTGAACATGTCCTGCGTCACATTCTGGCCGTCCCGTGGCAGGTAGCCGTGGTTGGCCAACGAGTTGAGCGCCGGGCATGGCGAACGCCGGTAGGCCGTGGTGGCGCCAGGCACGCCCGAGACTTCATCGCCCGACGGGCGGTAGTACTCACCCTCCTCGAGCGCGAGGCTGGGCGTGGCTACAGCCAGAGTGGCGAGCGCCAGGATGGCCAAGGAGCGGAGAGCCGAGATCATGGTGAGATGAAGGTGAAGGGGACGCGGACAAGCGCGTGGTGGAGCCGAGGCGAGTTGGGAAGTGAGCCAGGTGACAGCAAAGAATAGTCCGGCGGTGCAGACTTTGGTGTAGAGGCTGCGGGCCAAAGCGGCCAGCCCGGGCGTGACCGTCGCATGAAAAGGTGTGTCGTTTCACGTCATGGGCTGATCAGCATTAGTGCTGCCCGGGATCAGTCTGCGTGTCAGTCGCCAAAGTATGCTACAACGTAGGATATGAAGTTGAAAATGTTGCGGTCCAGGTTTCCAGTACCTGAAGCTGGCGCGGGGAGATGCTTGAAAGGCGGCAATATGCGGTATCGTAGGCTAGGCACCGGCCGGCATGTGGGAGCAGATTCTGCCCGCAACGGCAACCTGCGGCTCGTAATGCTGCGGCCCCGACGAAGGTGGCACCCTCAGTCGTGTGCAACTCGCTGACAGCGGACAGCACGCTGCATCTTCGTGTCGTGGAGGCCGTTTGCCTGCTCAAGACTTGAATCACGCGCACTGGGACTTCGAGACGCTGTTAACCTGCGGCACGAGGTGTCAACGTCGGGTTCGGGTGCTCACGCCAGACCAACGCCGCAGATACTTTTCAACGAGACCCTCGTCTAGCAGGGGATCTTGTGGCCAAACGAGACGGATGCATATGTTCAACAGCACTGACAGATGCGCGAGTTGCAGCCAACGTGTGGACCGCCAGAACTCGTTCTGTGCGGTGCGTTGCGGGTCCTTGAGAACTCGTCCCAGATGCTGCAGATGCTCGAGTTGAACGGGTCTGCACCAAGAAAGTTATTTACTGGACGCTCAGTATGCTTGCTTGACGCGTCTTCCTCGCTGCGGGTTTGCTGTCCGACGTGAACTTGTACGGGCCGCTATTGCTCACGGCATCGAGCGAGCAGCAAAGATTCCTTGCCAAGGAGGCACCAGGTAAAGACGGGCTCTTCGAGAGGATCCGCACCGGGAAACAGCGCACAATGGTGGAATTGTTTCCGCAACGGATCGTCGGACTGGACTCGAAAGAACGGCAAGCACCACCGTTTCCAGTCTGTCGTCGGATGAAATATGCTGTCTAACAGGTTTATCGACCGCTGCGAGCCACACATCGATTACCATATGCTTCTAAAGAGGCCATTAGCATTGCGCGACTATTTCAAAAATAATAGAGCGGGAAGCACCAGATGCTTTTCTCTCGCTGGTCTGCTCGTGCTATAAATGCTATCTTGCAGGAACATGCTATTACATGGTTTATTTGTGATAGACATGAAGGGAAAAAGTCCATCGTCCGCTTGAAACCAACTTCAATAATGCCATTCGAAAGGTCGTCCAAGGACGGCAGGACCAACTCGAGCATCAACACCCAAGCACCACCTCACACGCAGCATTGCTGCTGGTCGCGCAAAGGAAGCCCAGGCCTAGACGACGTGGAGGCCTGCGGCTCGACACTGAGTCTCGGCTCGGGGTCTTCGTGTCGGAAGGCCACCGCTCGCTCAAGCGTTGCGGCTTTGGCTGGCGTGCCGGCAGGCCAGCTCCAGCGGAGCCGTTCAGCGTACACGTCGTACTTGCTGCCCGGAGACGGCTCGTGGTTGCTCGCTGCGATTCAAGCGCACCCATGGACAGAGATGCCAACGCGTTCGTCGTCATACACAAGCTTGGCTGCAGTAGACTCGACTGCAGTCCGCAGGAGTCAGCGTCTGTCGGCGCTTCCTCGAATGTGGAAATTTTGCCACCGCATGACCAGCCGTATGCGTCATGCTCGGCGTCTCCTCCTGGCGCACGTACTATTCTTTGTTGCTGCCGAGTGGCGCCTTCCAGGGGTCAGCATGGCGTTGGGCCTGCACCGGGACAGCCGCGTGGCGCCTGAAAGCGCGCTGGTCCGAAGTATCGTCGCCATGCCTCCGAGCTGTGCGTCCAGCCCGCCTGGATCTCCCGCCCGCCACCGGAATAAGACGCGCATACAAACGCTTCCACTGCGCTGCGGTGGCGTCGCCGGTGGCGTTACATGCAGAGCAGAGGTGGTGCATGGAGTCCATGCACAAGTGGCCATCAGGCCAAACTCCCGCTGGATTTCCTGGCGTGCGGTATAATGACTATCACACGAGCGCGAGGTTTTTTTCGCTCCGACTTGTTAATTCAGTTCAGCAGCGCGACTGCTGATTGGCGGGGAAGTCATCAACCCCTGCCGCGCTACTAGTAGAATGCAGAGCGGCATGAACGCAGAGCGGCATGAACGCAGAGCGGCATGGATGCAGAGCGGGAAGAAGGTGCCGCTGGGTGTACGCCCAGGCGCGAGCCCCCTTGCACGGCGCTGCGCTTCCCAAGAAAGGGCCCCGAAAGGGCCCCTCCCAGCACGGAGAAATCAAGGGCATTGTATGACGAGGCCAGCCAAAGATCCCGTGAGGTTTTACAACAACCCGCGCACCGCGACCCTCCTCACCCGAATACCGCGCATTCCCTGTTCCAACGCGGCCCTCCCACGTTTCCCACGCTCAAAGTATTCCAGCCCAACCTTCTGCCGTGATATCGCATGTTCACGCTACGTGGTTCGCGAATCAAGTCTGAGGGCCGTGGGCCCCATACCAGAGACACGGCTGTCTCCCCTCTCCAGCCACAAGCGCCTGCGGTGCGTGCGATCTCGAGGCCCAGAAGTCGAGCACGAGGCCCGCATCCGCGCGGCCCGAGTGCGGACGAGCAACTTAACGCCTTCCCCCGCGGCCGCAGCCAGCAGCACGAGCACGAGCACGAGCAGCACGGAGCCATGGAGTTCACGCCGCCGCACGAGGACGACGTGGACATGGGCATGCACGACGACAGCATGCTGGGCCCGTACGGCGCGCCGCCGCGGCAGCTGCCCCCGCAGCACGGCGGCATGGGCGGGCTGGGCGCGCTGGGCGGCGAGCCGCAGCCGGGCTTCCCGGGCGTGTACGTGCCCGGGCTCACGAACCCGATGGAGCAGCCGCAGCAGGGCGGCGGCGACGCCATGGAAGAATACGCGCGGCTCATGGGCATCAAGGTGGAGGACCCGAACTCGCCGGGCTTTGGGCCGCCGCAGCCGCAGGACTTGGCCAAGATCCAGGCCAACGCGGCCTACTTTGAGAACCTCATCAGCCGCGAGCGCGACGGCCCGGGCGGCGTGGGCGAGCTGGGCGGCGACGACGGCAACAACGTGACGTCCATGACGCTGCCCGCGGGCCTGGGCAGCGGCATGAACGCGGCGTCGCAGCCCTTCCTGGCCGGCGGCGGCATGGCGGCGCCGCCCATGTATAACCCCACGACGGAGCTGGCGTTCCAGGACGGCGGCAACCGGCTGTACGACCCGTCGTCGGGCTTCCCCGGCGCGGCCATGCAGTATCACAAGGCGCCGCCGCACCCGCAGGCGCGCGCGGGCGGCGCCATGATGGGCGCGGACATGCACGTGGGCTCGCAGACGCTGCCGCCCGAGGTGATCTCGGCCATGATCAAGAACAACCCGCAGCACGCGCACAACTTTGAGAACCTGAGCGAGGACGAGAAGCAGGCGCTCATCAAGGAGGAAAAGTCCCGCGAGCGCAACCGCGACCACTCGCGCAAGTCGCGCCTGCGCAAGAAGGAGTTCGTCGAGTCGCTCAAGCACGAGGTGGGCCAGCTGCAGGTCTACCAGCAGATCTGCGAGCAGTGCCTCGACTGCATCGCGCTCGTGGCGCCCGAGGCCTCCTGCGTCTTCCTCTACTCGAGCGCCGCCTACACGCGCGTGCTGGGCTACCAGAACCACCACATCGTGCCGGGCCAGACCAGCTTCCTCGACCTCGTGCACCCCGTACGTGCGCCCCCTCCCTCCCTCGCTCGCTCTCTCTCGTATTGACGCACGCTCGGGATCTGCTTGTGCTCGTGCTGCTGCAGGACAATGTGCAGGACGTGCGCGCCGTGTTCACCAAGATGAACACGCTGGGCGAGACCCAGAAATGTGAGTGGCGCGGGCGCTAGCACGGCTCTGCGGGCGTCCGAACTCACTACTCTCTCTCGCTCTCTCTCTCTCGCTCTGTGTGCAGTCAAGTTCCGAATAAAGTCAACGGAGGGCGAGTACTTCGAGGCGGAGACCTCGGCTCGCCTCGCGGACAAGGGCGTCGTGTGCTCCACGCGCGTGAACCGCGACCTCTAAGCCGCCGGCTGCGGCCCCCGCCAGCGCCGGCCGCGGCCACAGCGAGAGGCGACGCGCGGCCCGCTTTATATTTTGGATGTTGGACCTTCACGAGAGACGGCGAGGCGAGGCGAGGCGAGGCCGGAGCAGAGCAGAGCAGAGCAGAGCGGAGCAGCAGCGCGGCCGCCGTGCATGTTAATGAATGGGCGAGCGCCTTTGTCGCTATCGAGCGTCTGCGATCCGCCGTTTGGCGCCGCGATCCGCCATCTCGGCCAGTGCCTAAACTCGCCTGCGTGTGTGTGCTAACGCGGGGTGCAGGATTTCTCGGGGCTTTTCCCGGACAGCCCCCGCCATGGCGCGACTGACGGCCACTTGTCGTGGCCATTGCGATCGGCCCGCGTGTGGAGGAAGCCACGTAGCGGCCTCTGACTCATGCAGAGCAGGCGCGGATCCGGGAGGTGCTGGCTTCTGGAGTTCTGTTTTGCGCCCACGTCGCTTGTCTTTCAAGCGGCCTGGCGCCTCGTGATTGGCTGCCTGCGCGAGAAATTCTCCAGCCTCGCGCGCGAACGCTTCCTGCTTCCTGCTTTGCGCCAGACGCGAGCAGAGGCAGCAGCAGCTCCGCGCCAAAGCGAGAGGAGACTGCGGCGCTCGAGCCTTCTTGGCCCCAGCATTCGCGGTTCTCGTTCGGCCACGACGCGCCGAGTCGAGCCTATCGCGCGTTAGTCCAACCTGCGCGTTGTCTATCGCGGGTTCGTCCCATTCCCCAAGAAGCGCCGACCGAGCGAGGCAGAGAGAGAGAGAGAGAGAGAGAGAGCGCGCGCGATGGACGAGGCCGCCGTGGAGAGCGTCTCCAAGGCGCTGGGCCTGCCGCGGCCCTTCCTGCACGAGCGCAACCGCGCCTTCACGCAGCTGGAGAGCTGGCGCCAGCTCACGGCGCTGCTGGCCACGCAGCCCGTGCGCGTCTCGCCGCTCGGCTACTACCGCACGCCCGACGGCGTCGACATGTACGTCCGTCCCCTCCGCAGTCCGCGCACACGTCGTGCGTTGTTGCTATCCGCCCCGCCGCCCTCTTGTGCTATCCGCTCACGGCGTGTTGTGCTATCCGCTATGCGCATGTGCGTCTCCGCTCCTGCGTCCCGTCCGCCTATGCCTCGTCGCCTCGCATATCGTCCGCCGTCATATGATATCGCCCGCCAGCTACGTCTTCCAGTGCACCATGGGGACGCTGGAAGACGGACAGCAGCGCGTGTGGAAGCTCTACCGGCGCTACCGCCACTTCCAGCGCTACATTGCGCAGGCCACGGAGCTGCTGGCCAACTGCTCCGTGCGCGTGCCGCGGCTCTCGCAGGCCTATATGAAGCTCTTCCACGCGCAGCACTGCCGCGACCGCCTCGTGGAGCTGCACGCCTGGCTCGCGGACGTGACGGCCACGACGCAGAGCTACTGCCGCCAGCTGCAGCAGACGCAGCAGGCGCAGGCGCAGCAGCGTCTGCACGAGCTGCAGCGCCAGCGACTCGAGCAGCTCGAGCGCAGCCAGCGGCCACGTGGCCGCCGGTCCTCGGTCGCCAGCTCACGAGCGTCCGCTCCGTCCACTGCGTCCACCGCGTCGCGTCCACCGCCGTCCGCCGTCCTGGAGGACGACGCCGCGCTCTGGCTGCTGCGCAGTCGGCCGAGCCAGGCGCTGCCCGCGCTGCTGCTCGGCTGCTTCCTGCTCGCGGGCGCCAACTGCGCCTTCCCGCACGTCTTCCGTGGCCTCCCCAGCTTTGCCTTGGCGCACGAGGAGCTCAACGTGCAGCTCACGCAGACGTGGCCGGCCCCCGTGGCGTCGCGACTGCGCAACGCGCTGCCCACGCGCGCGGGGCTGGGCCTGCGCCTCACGCCCAGCCAGGAGCAGGACGGCGCCTTCCTGGGGGCCACCGTGAGCGGCTTCCTGCGGGAGGCGGCGGAGCTGGACCCGGCCTTGGCCGACGTGCCCGTGGGCGCTCGCCTCGTGCGCGTGAACGGCGTGGACGTGAGCCACGAGCCCTTCGAGGCCGTGTTGGCGCATCTGCGCGGCCTCGGGCTGCCTCTGCGGCTGCGCTTCGTGTACAGCCCACACCGCGCTCGCGGCCGCCGCACGGCCTCGAGTGGCGCCGACGCCGACGCGGACAGCGCGAGCGCGAGCGCGTCGGAGGAGGAGCCCGCGCGACGTCCTCCGACGTCCTCGGACGGCCACGAGCGCAGCTACAGCGTCGCGGACGCGCGCAAGGCCACGTCGGGCCTGCTGGGCGCCGTCCTGGGCGACTTGTTTGGCGCGGCGGGCCGAGAGAGCGGGGACAAGGCGCTGGCGAGCTGGACCGGCGGCGGCGGCGGCGGCTCCGCGCGGCCGAGAGGCGAGACGGTGGACGCCCCGGGCGGCGCGGGGGCCCTCGAGCGCCTGCTGTCCTGGGACGACGTGGGCGGAGAGGCGCGCGACGTGCTCACGCGCGGCTTCTTCACGCCGCTGGGCGCCACGCGCGACGAGCACGAGCGGCCCGACGAGCACGAGCGGCCCGACGAGCACGAGCGGCGCGCTCAGGGCGTGTGGAGCACGGCGTCGGGCCCGCTCGGGCTCTGCTGGGCCGCGTGCCGCGTGCGGGAGGCCGAGGCGGCCATGCTGGAGGTGGCGCCGCGCTGCTTGTCGTCGCGCGTGGCGCTGCGAGGCGGCGAGCAGCGGCTGTGCCGAGGCTTCGTGCTCGTGGCCGTCAACGGCGAGAGCACGCTGGGCTGCGGCTTTGCGGGCGCCATGCGGCGGCTGGCGAGCGCGGCGAGGCCCACGAGCCTCTCTCTGCGCTGGTTCCGAGCCGAGAGCCCGTTCCTGGAGCCAGCGCTGAGCCACGAGAGCCGCGGACGCAAGCCGCGCGCCTTTGCCAACGCGCTGGACTGCCTGGCCGAGGCGCAGACGGACGTGAGCAGCGGTTTGCAGCTGGCCTTGGTGGAGAATGCGGCCGTGAGAGACCGCGTGGCGGCGCTGCAGGACGCGCTGCGCGAGCTGCAGCTGGCGCGGGAGCGCGGGCTCGAGAGGGAGCGGCTGCTGCAGGCCAAGGTGACGCAGGGCGACGCGCTGGAGGCCCAGCTGCGCGCAAACGTGGAGGCTGCGAGGCGCGAGCTGCAGCAGAGCAAGGCGCAGGCGCACGAGGCCGAGGCGCGGCTCGCGGACGGCAGGAGGGAGCAGCGCGCGCTGCTCGAGAGCGCGCAGGAGGCGGCCAAGGCGCGGCTGGCTGAGCACGAGGAGCGGCTCGTGAAGGAGTCGAACCGGTCCATCGAGACGGCCAAGCGGCTCGCCGAGAGACGCACGCAGCAGCAGCTGGAGGCGCAGGCGGCCGAGATGCAGAGGCGGCAGGACGAGTACCTGCAGAAACTGGCCGAGGAGCACTCGGAGGAGGTGGAGGGCCTCATGCAGCAGGTGGCCGTGTGGCGCCACCAGGTGGAGGTACTCACGGAGGCGGAGAAGCGCAACTACGCGGCCATGATGAGCCACGGCGTGAACCCGTACCAGGAGTTCCAGCGCTCGCGCTTCGGGTACTCGAGCTTGGACGCGCCGTTCGCCGAGCTGGCGGACGGGAGCGCGGATGTGAGCGGCGCGCAGCGCCGCCAGCAGCCCACAGGCGCGCGGAGAGCGGGCAAGGCGGGCGGGGGGACGACGGAGGACGCGGCGGCGGCCACGGCGGCCACGGCCGCGAGCTGGCGAGACGAGAGCCCGGAGCGCGGAGACGCCGGCCAGCACCGCTTCACGGAGAGCTCGGACCAGTCGTCGCAGTCGGCGGGCGGCACGTTCTGGGACCGCATGGTGTCGCTCTTGGCCACTGAGTGAAGGAGCCGGGTCGTGGTGGACTGGACCAGGTTGCAGTTGCAGTTGTAGGGGTACGTGGCGAGCGGTCGGTGGCGCGAAAGGTGGCGTCGGTGGCGCGGGGCAGTTGAGTCGGTGGCAGTAGTGCAATATGAGCGTTTGGCGCCCCAAGCGGACGTGAGACTGGCGGTGCTGTGGTGGCTGTGGTGCTGGTCCCACTGTGACGGGGGCGGCGCCCAGCGTGAGCGGCCTGCGTTGGCAGAGACTGCGGCGCTCCAATGCTGCGGCCGTCCGGCGCAGGATTGTGACGAGGGGGCGATGCGGTTCGTGACGCTAGCGCCGTGGAGCGTGGTGCGTGGCGCTGCGAGCGAGTGGAGAGGCGGCCGGCCGGATAGATTGGCTGAGTTGCTGGTAGATGGCGGGCCGCCCAGCCAGCGCTCGAGGCCGTGGCGCGCGGCTCGTGGCCGTGCGTGCTGTCGCCTTGG
Source organism: Halophytophthora polymorphica (assembly GCA_023338205.1). Classification (NCBI taxonomy): domain Eukaryota; phylum Oomycota; class Peronosporomycetes; order Peronosporales; family Peronosporaceae; genus Halophytophthora; species Halophytophthora polymorphica. Next base: position 12,327 of record JAADYJ010000482.1, read on the forward strand.
CGGTGTTTGGTCAAGTTTCGGTGAAGACGCCCACGTGACGTTGCAATATGCTATTTCGCGGTGTCGAGGCGCCAATTGTGGGGGGCAAATTTTTGCGGCGGGAAACCTTGTGAACGGCATATTGCAACTTGTCGACCAGATGCGAAACTCGAGCCCCGCGGGCTGGGTGTGTGCGCTTGGGGGTCGCTGATTGGTGGAAACACGCACCCGCTCCTCGGTGGCGGGCCAATCCACGCGCGACGTCGCGGCGAACGGCGCGAACGTGCCCCCGCTGCTGGCTCATCCCTCCGCTTTGCATATTATCGTCACGTGTTGTACATATTTGATATCGCAAGTTCATGATATAAAGAAGGTGCATCGCCTCATCGCGCCGGTGGCGGATGGATTTTGGCGGCCCGAGTCGCGCCCAGGCCCCGCGCGGAGACGGCTCTCTGCGCCATCGAGTATCACAAACCAAAGGCTCTGCTCGTTGCTTGAAGAGCTTCTCGCCCAAGTTACCCACCCCTGCGGCCGCGACCGCCTCTCTCGCATACAAACGGCCATACAAAGGCAGGAGGCCAGCGCCACTATCCGCCTGGAAGCGCCGAGCGGAAGCCCAAGCGGAAGCGGAAGCGACAGCGGAAGCGACAGCAGAGCAGGCGCCTCCAGCCGACAGACGAGCGAGCGAGCGAACGTCCGGCCAGACAGACAGACAGAGGCAGGAGGCGGCCACGGACGCGCGCCCAGCTGCGTGTGGAGGACGGCGCCGAGCTTCGACCGCGTCTTGCCGGGCGACGCGTGGCGCTCGCGAGCTGGGGCAGCGAGCATGATCAAGGTCAAGTGGGACTCGACGTACCAGCCCATGAGCGCCAGCAAGGGCCCGTCGGCGGCCAAGGGCGCGGGTGGCCGCGGCTCGGGCGCTCGTGCTCGTGCTGGCGGTGGCGGTGGCGATGGTGATGGCGCGACGGCGACGCAGAGCAAGCCGCAGAGCAAGACGCAGGCGCTGACGGCGCTCGTGGACGGCATCGTGATCAGCGGCGGACAGGGCACGACGGGCAGCAACGTGAGCGCGCGGAGGCCGCCCATGCCGCGCTGGGACATGGGCACGATCTCGGAAGACACGATGCCCGTGGCCTTCACGGCGGCGTCGGCGGCTTGGTCCAACGAGCGGTTCGAGCTCACGGGTCGCGGCGAGGTGCGCAACCGCGCGACGCAGCAGCGCATTAGCAAGGCCGAGATCCGCGAGTTCGGCGAGGAGGTGCTGCGCGGCCTGATCGACCACGTGCACACGCGCATGCTGCAGGAGCTGCTGTTTCTGGAGCAGGCCATCCCGGCGCTCGAGTTCGAGCGCGGGTCGGTCGAGTCGGGCTTCGACCCGGGTGCGAGCCTCACGGGAAGCAGCGCCAGCGCCAGCAGCTCGGTGCGCTCGTCGTCGTCGAGTATCTGCTCCACGAACGACGGCTTCCGCATGATGATGGACACGGACGAGCCGCGCTGCATTTTCCACACGAGCAAGAACTTCAGCGTGGCCGAGAAGCTGCTGGTGTTCGTGTGCTCCTTCCGCGGCCTGAGCTGCGGCATCTGGAGCCGCAGCGTGCTGCTCAAGGACGGCGTCGAGGTGGGCTCCATGCTGCCCTACTTCCAGAAGGCCATGGCGGCGGGCTACGGCGTGCTGGTCATGAACCCCAACATGAACACGCAGCTTATGGTGGCGAGCGACGGCTCCGTGGAGAAGATGCCCATCCGCGGCTCGAGCAACGCCGAGGAGCACTGCGACCACGTGTGGCGCAACTACATCTTCCCGTCCGCGGCGCACAAGGTGCACTTCATCGCCTACGGCTACGGCGGCGTGCTCGTCACGCAGCTCATCGCCAAGTACCGCTACGAGCTCAAGAGCCGACTGGGCAACGTGGCCTTCATCGAGAGCTCGCACAAGATCGACCCGGCGTGGAACTCGGGTTTCAAGCGCTTCTTCTCGCAGCACAGCGTCTCCTGGTCGCGCGCCGACTTCCCGCTCAACACGGACTTGAGTCGCGACGCCATGGCCTTCGCCGCGCCCGGCAGCGCCAACGGCACGGCCGCCACCACCACCAGCAGCGACGACGCAAACTCGGCCACGGCGTCGTCTCCGTCCGCGCGCTCGCCCAAGAGTCCCAGCGCGGCGCAGCTCACGGGCTTCGGCTGCATCTGCTTGTCCGCGGGGCCGTGCGAGGGCCCCACGAGCAGTCCAGCCTTCACCACCAAGGCGGTGCTGGACACGGTCTTCGCTTTCCTGGCCTCCCCGACGCCCTACGAGTTCCAGCGGCGTGCGGCGCGTGAGTTGCGGTTGAACGCGCTCCTGGAGCAGCAAAAGCAGCAGCAGCAGCAACAACAGCAACACCAACAGGCGCGCGCTGCTCCTCCTCGAGCTCCGGGGTCGGACAGACGAGCGCCTCGCGACGAGAGGCGACAGGGCCGGCCAGGCAGTCGGAAGCACTCAGCCTTCGACAACACGATCGGCGGCAGCGCCGGAGGATCTGCACGCGAACTGCGCCCTCGAGAGTACGACTCGCTGACCATCGACGACTTCGATCTGCTACGCGTGGTGGGGCGTGGCGCCTTCGGCAAGGTGATGCTGGTACGTCGGAAGGTGCCGGCGTCCAAGCAGAAGACACGGCTCCTGAGTCCACGCGCCATGATGGCCATGGGCATGACGCCGCAGCAGATCGCCGACGCCACGGGAGGAGACTCGGGCGGGGAGACCGGGAAGGTGTACGCCATGAAGGTGATCAAAAAGGCGGCCGTGTTCGCGAAGAACCAGGTGGAGCACACGAAGACGGAGCGCCGGATCTTGCAGGGCGTGGACCACCCGTTTATGGTGAAGCTGCGGTACGCCTTCCAGAACGACGCCAAGCTGTACTTCGTGATGGACTTCTACAACGGCGGCACGCTGCACTTCCACCTGCGCCGCGCCATGCACTTCGATGAGGTGCGCACGCGCTTCTACGCGGCGCAGCTCGTGCTGGCCATCTCGCACTTGCACACGTACAACATTGTGTATCGCGACCTCAAGCCGGAGAACATTTTGCTGGACGACGAGGGGTTTATCGCGCTCACGGACTTTGGGCTCTCGCACGACCGCTTCGACAGCAAGGACGGCATGCAGACGTTCTGCGGCACGCCCGAGTACATCGCGCCGGAGCTCATTCGCCGCGTGCCGTATGGCAAGGCCGTGGACTACTGGTCCATGGGCGTGCTCATGTTCGAGATGCTGGCGGGGTACACACCCTTCTTCCACGCGAACCGCAAGCGCAACTTCCAGAACATCGTGAAGCTGCCGCTGCGCTTTCCGTCCGAGTTCTCGGACGACGCGCGCTCGCTGCTGCGTGGGCTGATCTGCCGCAACCCGGCCAAGCGCCTGGGCTCGGGCCCGTGCGGCGCGCAGGAGATCATGGACCACCCGTTCTTCAACGGCGTGGACTGGGAGAAGCTCTACAAGCGCGAGGTGCCCGTGCCGTTCCGGCCCGTGGTCAAGTCGGACGGCGAGGCCAACAATGTGCCCGAGTTCTTCCGGCGCCAGGAGGTCGTAGACTCGGTCGTGTCGGACGCGCCGCTGGGCAAGAGCCACGTCTTCCAGGGCTTTTCGTACACGGACCCGTACAACTTGTGAGCGCGGCTACATCGCGGACTGGCTGGCTTGGTCGCTTCCTCGATGCGAGTAGTGAACGGGCTCGCCTAGAGAGTGTGGGGTAGAGATATCGGCCGTGGTTGCAGCGCGCTAGCTGTGGCCGGATTCGCTGATAGGAGTTCGGTGTGCGTTGCTCAGTGTGCGTTGTCGCGGAGAGGCATCAAGGTGGAGTAATATATACCAACCAGGGGAAACGCCGATCGTTCGCAACTTGCGGCGTCGTAGGCTGCCATGCCGCCTCCTCGCTGGGTCCGCCGCCTCGTAATGCTGCGGCCTGCCGTCACTAAGGACGCATGAGCCTGCGCTTCCTTCTCCATGAGCTTGCGCTCCGCGGGCGAAGATTCCAAAGTGACTAGAGTGCAGTATGGGCGGAGGCACGGTTGAAGTGACCATCATTCTTGCTGAGGCTGGACACGGGCTGAAGTCCCCCCTTCCGCACTCCGCACTCTGCACTTCCACCCGCACTGCCCGCATCCTGCGCATTCACGACGATGGAAGAGAAGCTTGCGCACGTGCAGGCGGTGGTGAACGACAGGTATGTGGCTGCTCTTACATGTGTTGGTGAGCGCTGCTGCCTTCCGTGGTGCCGTGCTTCTCAGGGGCAGCTCTCTTTGGTATGTGCCTAGATGGCAGCAAGCCACTGAGAAACAGCGACGCAACGCACTGCTGGAGCGGAGGAAGAGCCATCTGCACCGAGAGTTGCAGGCTTGCGCCGCTACAGGACGCGCGGCACAGAAGGCCGCAGTCGCGGAAATGCAGCGGCTCGTGCTGTGCGCCGAACTGCAGCTGGCGGAGGCGAAGACGCGGGTGAAGCGCCAACGCGAGGAGATTTCCAGACGCCGCGCTCGAAACTGCATCTTGGAGAGCGAAGTGCGGCACTTCCAGCGCGCGTACGTCGTCGGCGCGTGCTAGTGGCTCTGGCTGTGCCAGGTGACTGCTGTGGAGTAACACGGGCGTTTGTTGTGCGAGCAAAGGATCGCACTGGAGCGCAAGAGAAGCGAGGCGTTTGCAGGGCTTTTGCAAAACGACCGAGCGCGTCTCGAGCATGACGACAGAGAGGGCTACGCTCGGAAGAGAAAGGAGACCATCGACAAACTCCACGCTGAGCTCACATGCCTGCAGGCAGAAGCACTGCATATCGAGTCCGACGTTGCGGCAGCGCAGGTAGGTATTGCTCACACCCAGCTCAACTGGGCGTCGTTGGTCTCAGAGGCCAATGCTGGAGCGTCCGTGGGATGGTCCTTCTTTATGACGCGTGGTTATTCATGGTTATCGATGCACAGAGGGAGAACCGGGACCTGCAGGAGACCAAGCGACAGGTGAAGAGGCAGCACGACGCGCTGCAGGAGCAGCTAGACGAGACCCGGCAGCTGAATCGCGCCCTGCAGCAGCGTCTGGCCAAGGAGGCCCACCAGACAGACGGATGCGGCCGCGAGAAGAGTAGCCAACGTGCTGCAGAGCTCGAACGGCGCGCGACCGCTATCTTGGATGAACTGAACAATTTTGACGCTTGAGAAGCTCGGGCGCGCAAGGTGGGGCAGACGGGATATGGTGGAGCTCCGGGATTATTCGTGAACAAGTTTGGCATTGAATGCTGGATTATCTAGTGACCGAAACCGGCGCGCACACGTGCAAGGGCCCACCACTTGTCCTCCTTCGTACGTGACCCAGACGATGTTGCTCTGCATGCATCCGATCATGCGGGGGAGAGCGGCGTGAGGACCGTCACTAACCCGGCATGACCTCATGCATGATCCATTGGCGAGCGGGCCGTCAAGAGCAGCAGGTGGTGGTCGCCTCGCCTCTCTTCGACGCGACGAGTCGTCACGTCGGGGGGCACGACGAGCAAAATGAACCGCGCGCTCCCGCCCGGTGCAAGGCGGTACTGTCCAGTGCGGGGTCTGGGCAATTGGCGCGGTCGCGCGGCTTGTGAGACCGCAGCCAGCTCCCATTTGCCTCGTCACGCAGGGGCCCGCCCGACCATCCGGTGAACAAGTCGCTCGCTTTGTGGAGCGTCTTGGGGCGCAGCGGCAAGATCATGCGCCGCATCCTGCGCAAGGTCTCTGATCTGGCTCGGGCCAGTAGGTTGGCCTCCAGGGACTGCGACGCGTCACTAGCCGTACCGTGTAATAGCTCCGGTTACTGCCAGTAATGATAGTGTACCAAGCCTAGTGATGTTGGGCTGCGCACCGGTTTGGATCGTTCCCGTGATGGTCGGCGCCGGAGGTGCGTTGATGTTGGAGATGTTTCTGCTCGCGTCGAGAACCAGGGGTTTGTTTGCTTCGGCAACGCCAGGACTCACATCGTTATAGTTGAGCTGCGCAGCGGTGGCTGTAACCAATTGTCCACCCAAACGAAGGCCAGCGGCCGCGTCATCGTGAGTAGTAATGTCAAGACTGCTGTTGAGCAAGATCTTGCTTCCGACCGCGTTCGAAGAAATGCTGAAATTCCCAGCGTCAGACACATTGAAGTCCGCGTAGGTTCCGTGAGTGGAAGCGCCAGCGCGCCAGCGCAGGCAAGCGCCATCGTCCTTCGCAACCTCGAGCTGAGCACCCGGGGTTAACGTATTGATACCGACATGCGCGCTTGCGTTCACGTTCAGAGCTGACTATCGTTGGAAAGCGCGTACGAGCTCCCGCAAGTGTTGGCGAGAACGATCAAATCCTCGAAAGTAGAGCCACCCGACATACAGTTTTCACGCGAGAATCCAAAAACTGGCAAAACTGCAATATCCAGGACTACGGGCTATGAATAGCAAGGAACAAAACTTGAGTTTCCCCACTCCGGTACCTGGGTGGAGAGGTTCTCGTCTCCACGATCATTTTTTGTGACCTTCACGTCTTGTCGGCGAACTCGCTCGAGGACTCGCCCATGATCTCGCCCATGATCCCGTTCGAGGTCTTGCTTGCCGTCGCGGGCTTCTTCGGGCGGCAGAACGGCTGCGAGCGCGGTCTCCCCTCCAGCAAGCGCTTGAGCAACCCCACCATGTTGATGGCGGCGTTCACGTCTCGGTCCCAGTAGCCGTCCTCGCACTTCTTGTTCTCGCACTTGAGCACGTCGTGGCACTTCCTGGTCTCCATGGTTCCATCCCGCTCGCGAAAAATCACCCTTCGAGATTGCTTGCGCTGTTTCTCGAGGCTGGAGTCCACGCGGTAGGACACCGACGAAAGCTCGCAGCGGCACGTCGAGCAGAGCTTGCTCGTCCTGAACTCGTCCATGGAGACCACTGTTGCGCGCTTCGCCAGCGCCTGGCGTAACCCCTTCACCGGGCTCGGAGCGTGGCCCTTGATCCCGGGTGTCCGGCTCCAGTCTCCGTAGACCACGCACGTCTGTCTGCTTGAAACTGGAACCACCCTCTTCGCGAGCGCGTCCACCACAATGCGGGCCTGGCGCTTCTGGAAGAACGTGAGCTTGAGGAATGGTCGTTCCAGGCAGAAGGTCTGGAGGAAGGAGAAGTGCCGCCAGAAGTGCTCCAGTCGAGACAGGTAGGTCTCGAACTTGGCATTATTGAACGACGGCATCCCGCGGACGACCGTCGCGTACTCCGGATACTGTCGGTTGAGACCTTCTTCCCACGCCCGCCTTCGCCGGAACCCCGCCAGGTGCCGGTACTCCTTCGAGCTCACGCCAACGATATATTGCCCATTCTTCCATCTTGGTCGATAATTCCCACGCTTTCGTCTCGCCCGTCGACGGACTCGCTTCGGTCGAAGGACTTCCCGCATCGCTGTGAACACCTACCGCATGCCCAGATCCACACCGATCGTGATGTCAGGCAAGTATCCGCGCGGAACCACTTGCTTTGGTGGAGAGTTCTTGTCCCGGTCGTTCTTGGGGCGGAACAGCAGTACGGACGCCCCGTACCCATCCGTGGTCACCTGATTCGCGAACAGGCGACTGGCATGCGCGTACTTTTCCTCCACGGACATCTCCGCGAACGCCTGCTTGGTCACAGTAGAGTCCGGACGAAGCGTTTCGAACTAGCTCACACGGAAGGCCTTGGGCATCACGGTCCAGCGTTTCTGTTGGAAGGCCTTTGTGTCAAGCTTGATATCTGGCACCTCCCACCGCTCGGTCATGATCACTTCAGTCTCCTCCTTGATGCGAGTACAGATCCCGGTGAGCGTGGTACCGTTGATCTTGATGTGAGCGCTGGAATACGTGGTAGAGGCAGGGAACAGAGAGAACGCCCGCACGCCCTTCTCGTTCGGGACCGCTGCCATGCGAGCCTCGACCGCCTTCTGGAACGTCCATAGCAGTCGGACATAGAACGCGATCTTGTCCTTCTCGGTGATGCGATTCGGCCACGGAATCCAGCCTTCGTCCCAGGCGACCCCGTCCGGCGTCAGCATCTCGCGAATCTCGGCGA
>JAADYJ010000483.1:0-20324 GCA_023338205.1 Halophytophthora polymorphica
CCGTTGCACGGCACGGTGCATGATCAGGTAGACCATTGGCCTTCGACGGCATTGGGCTGTACAGCTGCATATGGTGGATCCGACTCGTCCACAGAGCAATCACGTGACGGAGCATTGCGAAGTGACCCCGTGGCGCCGGAACAGAGCTGTGCGAGAAACAAGGCGGTCGGCTTTGAAACTTGCACTGCCTGCTCAACTACATGCATTATGGTTTCAATTAGCATGAGGCTTTGCAGTCGTAATAAACTCACGAAAGTGGGTGGCGCAGTATCCCCGCTTCTGCGCGCACTTATTGCAGTTGTCGGCTTTGCAAACCACTCGGCCCCCATGCCTGCAGCATAGGCCTTTTGCTGCGGCGCCTTTCGTGCAGCCTAGTGGGTACTTGCAGCGTCTCCCACCACCGTGCGTGACGCAGTAGCCTTTAAGTTTTCCTTCCCAGCGCCCTTGGTTCTTGCACCCCTCTGCCTTGCATGAAGTAGCCCCACCGTGAACGGCACACAGCTTGTTCCCCACGGCGGCCTTCGCGCAGTCTGGGCGTTTGCAGCGCGGCCCACCGCCATGCCGAATGCAATACCCTTTAAGCTCTCCAGCCCGCAGACCTTGACGCTCGCATCCCTCAGCTTTGCACTGCCGAACACCGCCATGGGCAGCGCACACGCCATTTAAAACGGCACGCTTTGTGTATTCCGAATGGTTGCACTGCCTCCCACCGCCGTGTCTTGTGCAATACCCCTTGAGCTCTCCACTTCGCAGGCCTTGGTTCTTGCATCCCTCCACCTTGCATTGATCTGCGCCGCCATGGGCTACACACATACCATTCCCAACCGCATTCCTTGTGCAGTCAAGGTGCTTACATCGCAGCCCGCCCCCATGTCGAACGCAATAGCCTTTGAGTTTCCCGCTCTGCAGACCTTGGTTGTCGCACCCCTCCGCCATGCATTGGATTGCTCTACCATGAGCAGAGCATGCGCCATTCCTTACGGCAAGTTTTGTACAGTCCAGGTGTTTGCAGTACCTCCCGCCGTCGTGTCGGGCGCAGTATCCTTGGAGCCCATGACCTTGACCTTGATTCGTGCACCCGTCGGCCTTGCACGTCGTCCAGTTGCTGTGAGTCGTACACAAACTAGCTGTTAAGTGGGCACCATTTGGACACTCCAGTTTCTTGAAGCGCGCGAGGTCCCCGCGTTGACAGCACGATCGTTCGGAATCTACCACCTCGTTGCAGCTCTGCGTCTCGCATTTGGCTGTTCTTCGTTGGTGTCTGCATAGTTTCTCTGTCGCTGCTGCTGCCATGCTATTATCACCGGTAGTACTGCGACGCATGTTTCCATCGTTGCCACACCGAGTAGGACTCTGGTTGTCAGGTTCGCCTCTACGCAGTGGCAGGGCGTTCGAGAAACTGGCAGTGCTGTCCGTGTTGGAGCTCGGTGGGGCAGGCGCTTGTTGCATTGCAGGCTGCAGCAGTAGATCGTCGCTTGTCTCTTGGAGTGGCGACAGTAGTGGCTCCGTCGGTAGTGAATGGCACAATGTCTCCTCTCGCTTTCTCGCAGTCTCAAGCTTCCTGCGTCGTATCACGCGCTCGCGAAGCCACCGCGCCGTGCGCTGCAACCCCGCAATCTCACGACTCTGGGTGTCCAGCCGCTCGCGAATGGCCTGAGTCGACCCGAACTCGTAGAGGAGCCCCTCCAGCTCCGTCACGTTTGCTCGATTCACTGCCATCATCGGTGGTGGAGCAACCGAGTCGTCCTTGCCATGTGCCGCGTCGTTTTGGGACGTCGGTGTCGGTCGCACACACGCCGCCTCCAGTGCTGGAACAGGCTCCGCAGTTGCTTGCAACGGCCCCGACTCGCCGCTCTCAGCGCACCATTGAACAACGCGTCGCAGTTGTTGGATCATGTGGTGCTGCGTGGCAAGCTGCTCGCGAACGGCGCGCGCAGAGCCGAATGCCTCCAGAAAGCGCGCCATCTCCGAGACGGTAAGCTCTCTCCGTGGAGGCGGGAGCTCACCCTCCTCGGTACTCGGGTCGCGCATCGGAGGATCGCTTGCCGGCCTCACCATCCAGAGACGCAGAGGCACGGCTCGAACAAGGACAGCAGGGCGCGAGCAGGTAGCAAGCAGTAGCGGCGGCCCCGGTGATGCGCGAAGTGCTGGCTTTCAAAGCTTTCTCGAGTGATTTCTGTGGCCTAGAGAGTGCCTTACTCCGGTGGCGCTAGCTTCGCTTTGTGCTGCTGCCAGTTTTAGGCAAAGATGCGCCTAATATGCCAAAACTACTCGCGTTTTAATTAAAAATTGGCGCGAAAGAAATTGGAATTACCCCCGGTAGACAACGCAATCTGCAAAAGTTCTTCTACCCCGCGTTAATCCGAGCAGAGTGTAGCAGTCACAGAGGTTGGTGTGGCTTGCTCGATGCCCGTGGTTCGCCAAAGTAGCAGCTGTGCAGCTAACATCGCAAAGTGCAAGCACAGGGAGGTTATGCTCGTAGCTTTGACAGCTCGGTAGAAGACGCTTGTGCTCTTAAGTGTGCCCAAGTTCTTTCCCGTCCGATAAGGCCTAGGAGTGGTGCATCGTAAACGTCACCGGTTCGTGTGCATTCTAACGAGGAGACTACGAGATAGAAGTTGGCCTTGGGCTTCTCCTGTGCGATTTCTTGTAATATGTGTTAGCCGAAGTCCTCGGTGACGATGGTCGTGGCTGTGGCGATGCGTTCATAGTGCTCGGCTGTCGTATTTACTGGCAGTCTTGAGCTTGCTGTGGTGTATTACGCGTCTCCGTACACCAGGAAGATCACGAGGTTGAGTGTGCAACCGACCTCCAAACTATTTGAAAAGGCCTGGTGCACTCGTGTCTTTGCGATGTTGAAGTCCATGTGGCGGTTACCGCACAACAACTAGCGAATAGACATGCTTTTTTGAGAAGTAGCTGCCAGTCTCTGGTCGCAATGCAACACACGGCAACTCTCCTCCAGCAAACGCGTGTTGACCGCAGCGGCATGAACTCTGGCTCCTGCAATTGGTGCTGACAAGGGTCCGCGCATCGAAAATCGCCGAAGTGTCTCCGCTCACGTTGAAGTTGTATGTGCCAACCGGGCGTAACTGCACACACACATTTTTCGAGAACTAGATAATCGCCTCCGCCCGGTCTCCGAGAAACCTCTGGATGCTCGCCATTCGGTCGGGGGTCTGTACCGCCGTCCACGGTCATTCCAAAACTCACCGTCAACTACGGACATCAAGCGACTGCCAAGCATCGACCCACCCTCCTAGGTCAAGAAACCTCCCTTCTTCGTCCTGCCATGCTCCTCTTCGTACTTTTGACGCTACTACCTGCCGTCTGGGCGCAGAAGGTGAACACGCAGCACGGCTCGTGCAACCTCGAGCAGTCCATCGACTATGTCGGCAACGATACGCTCCACGTCTCGGGCGCCGGTCTAGCCGACTGCTGCGACCTCTGCGACCGTTCGCCAGACTGCGCGGGCTTTACGTGGACCGAGTTTGACACCGGCACCTGCTGGCTCAAGAGCATCGTGGGCTATGACGTCGCCAACGACGGCGCTACGTCGGCCATCTTCCACTACGCGCCGTCGGCCTGTACTCTCCAGTCGGACGTTGACTTCGAGGGCAACGACATCGCGAGCCGCGCTGCTTCAGCGGCGGAAGACTGTTGCGAAATCTGCCGCAACTGGCCTGGCTGCAAGGCCTTCTCGTGGTCGGACTTTATGAGCGGCACGTGCTGGCTGAAGGGCGCCAAGGGCACTGAGATCGCCACGACGGGTGTGACTTCCGCGGAAGTCGAGGGTGCCCCATCGGCATGCTCGTTCGAGAGTGACACGGACTATGTGGACAACGACATCGCCAACACGCCCGGAGTGGACGCGAACGAATGCGCTGGGATCTGCTACAACTGGGCCGGCTGCCGCGCGTTCTCGTGGTCGGACCATGAAGGCGGCACCTGCTGGCTGAAGAGCGCCAAGGGAACGACTGCAACGACATCGGGCGTCACCTCCTGTCAGTTACGCGACAACGACAAGGAACTGTGCGCGCTGGAGGCGGGGGTGGACTACGTGGGGAACGACATCGGGAACCAGCAGGCTCAGTATCCGGGCGAGTGCTGTGAGGTCTGTCGGAACTACGATGGCTGCTACGCGTTCTCGTGGACGGACCAGAACGGCGGAACCTGCTGGCTCAAGAGCGGCAAGGGCGACACGGTCCAGGACACGGACGTTGTGTCGGCTCAGGTCTGGTGATGGCGCCCTGGCGACACGCTGCACCGCCGAGCATTGCCCTCAGGACAGTGGGGCTAGCACTTTACTGCATGTGCTTGCATGTTCTTTTGTCTTCCAAGAGATTGAAGCTGGTGAGAGAGCAGATCGACACAGAAAGAGATACACGTATGCTGTCCTTCATCTGAGTACTAGGCTTTGATGCAAGCTGAAAAACCCGGACCTCAATGGCCTACTTCTCAAGATTTTTATCCACTAGTCAACCTTGACCCCTCCATTTGCTGTAGTCGGCGAATCCGTTGCTGCATTAATCCCTATCCGACTTCGAGGTGGTACAGGACACTGGCTTCTGTGTACCTGCCGTTCACGCGGCAAGTCAAAGCAAGCGTCTTTGATGCCTTTCGCGACAGAATAATGCGCCAACAACTACATGTAGACGGAGCCGTTCGCGCTCCATCCCGGCCTGCAACTCTGAAGGCAGGCCGCCTCCAAATGTCAGTACTAGTAGCCTTGACCGAGAGTCGAGTTTTTCCTTTGCTTCCACGCCTGCAATAAAAATCTATTCACGCGACTTGAATTCCTGAATGGATGTCTCAATTCGGAAGCTCACGCCAGCTTGGTTGTTGTGGTGGCAGAAATACCAGGTTCACAGCCATGTTTCTTTGAGCATCCAATCAGGCCGTGGTTTTTGCTTCACCCCTCGGGGTGACTTCGAGTTCGCGGCTGAGTCGGCTTCATTGACCATGCGGAAATGGCGCCGACAGAATCCTTTCACCTTGGCTCCACTGGTGCATCCTTCGAGCTTGCAGCGCAGCCCACCGCCGTGCTTGACGCAATAGCCCTTGCGTTCGCCACTCAGCATACCCTTCTGTTTGCACCCGTCGTGTTTGCATAGGTTTTGGTCGCGGTGGCCGCTACAGAACCCTCTGGCCACGACGCCCTTGAAGCAGCCCGGGTGCTTGCAGCGGGTGCCACCACCGTGCTCGAAGCAAACGCGCTTGGACTGCACCTGCTTGTCACAGCCTTCAACTGCGCATCTGGGCGACTCCATGAGGCCGCGTTCGCAGGCGTGTTTCCAGCAGAACTCGTCCTTGAACATGCGCTTCTTGCAGCCCTGGACCGTACACTTGACATCTCCGTAGATCCCGCGCTCGGCGGCATGCTTGAAACAGTAGCCGGCGCACGTGGCCACGGCCAGCCTGTCGCAGTCCTCGCTGATGCAGATCGGCAGTTGATACTTCCGGTACTGCCCCTTCGGCCGGGACTTCTTGTAGTAGTTCTCCATTTTGGTGTGGGGTACGAACGTCTCCTTGCCAGATTGGACGGCCGAGCTATCTGCCACCTGCACTCTGCGCACGTCACTAGCAGCGGCAGTAGTGTTCTCGCTCTTCTGCGTAATGTCTGAAGCACCCTGAACGTCCTTCCATCGACTCGAACCGCGAGGAGAAGCGTGGGTACGTGGGCTAGAAGGCTGCGGGGCACAAGCCGTCTGAGCCTGCACGTCTTGAGCACCAACTTCGAGCCGAACAACCGGTTTCTTCACGCTTTCACCAGAAATTGATTCGAGGCGGGGTTTCCTGTCGGTCTTATGGTGCGCTTGGCTTCGATCTCGGGTCGTTTGGAGTCGCTCGTGCCCACCGTCTCCAGCCTTTTCCGCCTTGCACTTGTGGACACGGCGCTCCTGGAACCACCGCACCGTGCGCTGCAGCCCCACAATCTCACGCGCCTGGGTGTCCAACCTCTCTCGTACTGCACGGGGTGAGACCACGTCGTGCAGGAGCAACCCCGCGTGCGGCACCGCCGCCTCCGGCTGCTTGCCACCGGATTTCGGCGGTGCGGCTAACTCAGCCGGCGTGTGCGCTCGCGCGCGGGTGTCCTGCCCCGCCCGCGCGTCGTCCAGCAGCGCCTGAACCTCGCGCTTCAGCAGGGCGAGGTGGCGCGCCTGCGCAGCCAGCTTCTCGCGCGCCGCCGCCATGTTCGCCGTCTCCGTCGCCATACTCTCGCACCACTTGGCGTCGGGAGAAGATTGCGTGCGTGAGATGTTGCTCGCAAAGTGTAGGATTGTCAATTTGGGCTAGTACGACACTATTTCGTCGCACGTACTGCTCAATTTTTGTCCCACAGACGGATCCTGACTCGATACCTGGTGCCATCTACTGAAACAAGGGGCTCCAAACGTTATATTCACACTGATTTGCGCTACAATCCGGCGGTTGGCCGAGACCGTCGCTCGACGTGTCCTTTTCTGCTCGTCCACATGGATGTGCCATCATGAATGCATGAGTGCAGCCATCCGCCGAGTGCTTACCACCTTCAAGCCGCCGCGCTGCTGCTTGCTGTTCGCGCTGCTCGCCTGCACGCCCACTTGCGCACTTGCTGTCTCCCTCGCCAACCCACCATGCGCACCGCGGAGCTCACGACCGAGGACGAGGCCTTCTTCGCCTTGCTGGAGACGCAGCGTGACGCGCACTTCCCCCGGGCGCCGCTGCTCTCGGGCTTCCGCGTGCTGGCGCTCTTGGCCTACGAAGACCTCTCGGGTGCCACGAGACACGTCATCGGCGCCAATGCCGAGTGCGCCAACGTGGGCGGCGCCACCTGCGCTGAGCGCGCGGCGCTGGCGCAACTTCAGCTGCTGCCGGCGCGGCGCGTGCGCAAGGTCTACATCGTTTCGGACGCGCCGCAGTGTCTGACGCCGGGCACGCTCTGCCGCGAGTTCCTGCGCTCCAGCGTGCTGCTGGCGGACGACACGCCGTTCCTGTCCCGCGCCAAGAGCTGCGCGCCCTGCGTCACCACGCTTGCCGAGCTGTACCCGTTCCCGTCGCTCTACGACCGTCTGCCGCGCGCCGAGGTGCTGCCTTTCGCGCGCGCCTTCTGCGCCAAGGCCGTGCAGCAGCACAAGCAACCGGAATGCGACTCGGACGAAGAGCTCTCGGCCTTTGTGACGCTGCAGTTGGACCAACTGACGGCCGAGGAACGCGCCGTGTACTTGGGCGCACTGCGGGCCACACGGAGAGACGACCGGGACGACCTCTTCCCGCTGCGCTACGCGGCCGGCACGCGCTTCTCGGACGGCCAAGAGCGTGTAGCCTGGCAGCACAAGACGCTCGAGTACGGCAGCTCGCTGGACGCCGTGTCCAAGCTCATCCCGTTCGTCGAAGCCAAGCAGGTCGAAGCAGCCAACGGCACGGCCGTTCTCCCCGAGTTCTTGGTGCAGGTGGACCAGTTCGGCATCCTCCACGCGCCCACGGCCCGAGCACGTGCGTACTTCTTCGAGTTCGGCTTTCTGGACCTGCCCGTGCTGGTGCACGACGCCCAGGGCCACTTGAAACGCGTGCCCATGGGTACACTGGTGTCCGAGTCTCCGGACTGCATCGCCGCGGTCACGGGATCCCAGCCGTAGTCCAACTAGTCGACCATACCGCTTCCTGACAATGCATTCGAGGACACTACGGGCTATTCGACGGTATTAACCGGCTCGGCGGGGCTGGCTGGGCTCCTATCGGGGGCTCCCAAGTCCGTAGGGTCGGAGGCAACGGCACTGCCGTTCACACCATCACTGGATCGAGCCTCGCCGGCGCGAAGTTTGCGCATGCGCGCCTGGATGAGGACCCGCATCTGCTGGAGTTGCTCAGTCGTGGCGCGTGTGAACTGTTCGAGGTAGCGCATTGCGATATCCGTGAGGCTCGGAGATAAATCACATGACGGCAATATACGTTCTGAAGCACGAGAGCCAAGAACCAGGAGTGCAGGGCCACGTACGAGGGTCGGCAGCAGTTCGCGCACGCTGATCGTGCCGCTGCCGTCGCGATCGAGTGAGTGGAAGAGCCGCTCGACACTGGCGGCGCTAGTGTTGGCGGTCCCAGTGCCACCCGTGAGGCCGCAGCGCTGCAGCAGCTTTGTCCACTCGCTCTGGTCCAGGTCCCCCGAGTCGTCCTCGTCCAGGCGCGCGAGCACCACGGCAAAGTCCTCTACTTGCTTCACAGTGTAGTGCGGCCCAAAGGGGTTTACGCCCGGAGCGAGCAACACCACAGACTGTGCGCGTCGTGGGCCTGGCGTTGGCGGTGTGGCCACTCCGACCGCCGCTGCGGCTGTGCCGGGTTTCTTGCAGGCTTTGTTGAGGCTTGTGGCCGTCATGAGGCAGATGTTGGTCACAAGCTTCTCGTACAGCTTCATCTTGCGCTCGATATTGCCGCGGCGCAGGCCATTGGCTTTGCTCTCGGTGTCTGTGCTCAACGATGACTCCAGAGTAGCCAGAACGGGCGCAGAGGCACTCACACCCAGAAGTGGAGTCGCCACACTCTCCATCGTCGCGTCCAGGACAACCGGAGGATCCTCCTGATGACTCGGATCCGTGGTGCTGACGGTGGCGACGCTCTTGGCACGCTCCAACTTGGGAAGCGAGGCATTGCGCTCCAGAACCACAACGTTGGCATCCATGGATATGGCCACCCTTGGTCGGGCCTGGAGTGGCGCTGGCTGCCCGCGACTCAATCGCTTTTTGGGCGTGGATTTCGCGGCCTGGTGACAAGGCGATGCGGTCCCTTGTAGTTTTTCACGGAGAAATGCGGATGGCTCCACGTCCAGCGCTCGCAATGCTGCAGCCGCCACTGCTGCACTGCTGCCGGCACGACGTTCCAACTCCAGCGGATAGTTGGTGAGTGTGCGAGCCCCCGCGAGGGCCAACTTGGCTTCTTCCCTGCCTCCAGGCATAGACGCTCGAGCCTTAGCCTTGGCGGTAGCTCGCGCGCGTCCGAGCTCCTGGGCACTTGGGAAGAGCGGTGCCAACGCCACCAGCCGCTTCTTCTTCGCGGTGGCAAGTACGGGTGACGAGGTGGAATGGCTCAAGGTGCGTAGCTGCTGGGCCTCCTCGGGCCCAAATAGGCCTTGATGAATGCCAGACTTGACCGACGTCACGGAGAAAGGCGACTGTGAGAGTAACATCGCTGCAACGCTCGTCATGGCAGACGTCTGGCCTTCTAGGACCAACTCGGCAATCTGTGCCGCTGCTGGCGTCATTGCGCGAGGAGAGATACGCTTGAGCGTCGTGGAAAGTGGGTCTGCATTCCTCTCGATGCCGTGACGACCAATCTTTTGGCTGCGTCTCTGTTGCTTTCGTATTCTCCGCTGATGCTTGGCAATGACTTCGCGAGCGATCTGTTCATGGAAGTCCTTCTCGTCGTCTCCCCCGACGTGATCGTGACGCACGAACTTCCAGGCTGAGGCTGCCGTGGGGCTCTGGGAACCCACCGTGGAGATATGGCCCGCGCACTCAAGCGCGGTATCCCAGACCTTGAGCGAGCCGTCCGTTGAGAGCGAGAAGATCTCACCAGGCCACGGCAGACTTTGCACATTCAATACGCCCGAGATGTGTGCTACCCAGGAGCGCGTAGGCGAGCATACAGCTAGCGAGGCTGTGGCTTCTGCTGCTTCCATGGCTGCTGCTGCAGCTGCTGCCACTGAGCTTGCGCTGGGACTCGCGTTGCCGCCGGTACTAAAAGTGCGCTCACTACCGGCAGCACTTCCGAGTAGAGTGGCGTTAACGCCGTTGCGTCGTGCAGCAGTACCGGCAGCTCCATGCGGAGATGCGTCGCCAACACTGAACGTGGCGGGATCCATCGACTCGCCCATGTTGGAGCGTCGGCGTCGGCCTTCGAACGGTCGAGTTGAATGACCTGCTCGTCGCGCTTCATGCGAGAGTGTGCGGAGATCCCAAGCCAGGATGCGGCCGCTCTCACTCCCAGCGTAGATCATGGGCATCTGAATTGACGCTTGAGACTCCTGCGAGATCCACGTAGAGCTCACAGATGTAACCCCATCTGTATCCGGCCATGGAGACATCGGTGACGCGTTCAGCACAAGCTTCATGAGCGGAGGTGCGATATTAGAGCGAATGCCTGTGGTGGCCCAAAGGAAGATGACACCTCCAGCATCGCCCGAGACTAGCAGTGACGAGGCTGACGGCGGAAAGTGGAGTGCGCGCACCTCGCGCGTGTGCCCATTGGCACAACAAAAGGCTAACGTGAGCCGCCGGAAGTCGTACACATGCACCCCGCCGAGGTCGTCACCCGTGGCCACAAGACGCGAGATCTGTGTATCTCCCAGGGCTGCCGGTGGCGGAGAGCACGCGCAGCACGTAATACTCGAGTCGTGAGCCTTCTCCACTGAGTGTAGCAGCTCCAGTTGCGCTTTTCCCGCTGGTGAGTGTAGCATGCAGAGTGCGCGGTCATCTCCTGTGGACACAAGGCACTACATGCCAGTATGCACACCCTCGTGTTAGAATAAATGTATCACGACCCGAACTCTTGCTGGCAACGCGCGGTTTGGAGCAGTAGACGACAAGGCACGTACGTTGGTGTGTGCGCAGAAGAGCAGCGACGAGATGGCACCTTCGTGCACCGGCGTTTTCTGTCATGACACGCACAATACGGCAAGGTAGTACCGAGAAAAGGCTCCGTTAGAGGCTTCCGTTTTCTCTAAACTACGAGCGGAGGTGCTCTTCACCTGCAACAGAGCGCCCGTGACAGGATTATACAGTCGAATTGCGCCATCCTAAAGGAGAGGAGGCGAAGAATGTTACAACATCATATCTCAAGCCATCAAAGTTGGTAGACGATGCCGCCTGCAGTGTCGGGTTCGCCCCTTTCAAACCGTGAGCACGTACATTGGTGGCTACGAAGAGCTTGCGCTCGCGTGGGAAGTCGAAGGCCATGCAGCACACCTCAGCATCTCGAATAGCTGCGGGTTCCTCGATCTTGGCCCCCGAGTTGGCGTTCCACACAGTCAAACAGTTACCCACGGCACCTACGAATGTGTTGGTCACGGCGTTGAAAACGACGCAGCGTGTGGGCGGTACATCTGTGGACGCGTCCATGCCGCCGTCTTCTTCCGCGGCTGCCACGGACTGCGCCACAGCACGGAACCGGTAGAGCCGCAGGTTACCCGTGATGATATCGCACGTGTTGCTCTCCGGACTGTTGTGGGGCCCTGTAGTCTGCTGATGGAGCGGCTCGGGTGGCTTCTCCGCGCCGTTCGCAGCAGCACTAGCTGACGGAGTGGTTGCGAACATGCGGAAGCGACACAGGTTGGGCGTGTTCAGCTCAAAAGTCTGCAACATAGTGGCCAAACGACTGCCGCTGAAGCCCTTAGCACAGCGTGTAATGTCCCAGAGCTTGAAATGACCGCTTTGATCGCCCGTGACTACCAAACACGGTCCGTTGATGGCCATGGAGACGAACTTGGCGCCCATGAGGCAATGGTGATGACCGCCCAGCTTGGTGCGCAGCGCGCGACCCTGTATACTCCAGCAGTAGGCCTGGTATTCGAACCCGGAGCTCAGAAGCAACGAGTGTGCGTAGTCGAGTGTAAGCACGGCTTGTTGGTGGCCGCGAAGCACGAACGCCACTTTCAGCACTGCCGAAGGCCCTCCCACGGACGAGGTGGGGCCCGCTGCAGCCTCCCAAAGCGTGATAGTGTGGTCGAACGAAGCGGTAGCCACATACGGGGTCTCTGGCAGGTCTAGCGCGTCGGCCAAGCGCTCGCTGTGGTGTCTTGGCAGCAGCATGGGTGGTGGGGGAGGTGCTGCACCCGCGTGCATGGGGACTTCCAGGTCCCAAAGCTGTACTTGCTCCGTGGATCCGCCGGCCACCACGAGCCGCTTGAGCGGTAGTGGACACCACTTGACGAAGAGGACCGGGAAGCGGCCCACTAGCTTCCCATTGAACACATAGGAGCCTATGGTAGCGTCGATGATGGACCAGAGTGAGATACAGAGGTCGTTGCTGGCCACGGCCAGTGCATTCCGTGTCGCCACGTGCTCAGCATCCAGGACCTCGAGCGCCTCAAGGGTATCTTGCGGCTGCTTGTCACCATTTTTCTTCTCGGCAGCCAGTTTCTCACTACAATTAAGTTCGTGGAGGAAGTTCAGGTCCAGATCGTACATCTTTATGCCAATCAGCAGTATGACGAGCCAATATATCCAAAGTAGATCAGAACACAAGCTTAGCGATGCACAAATTTCGATCTGAGTTGAGTCACCATCAGTGCTACGTACCAGAATACGCGAGGATTTGTGCTCGATGACGGCCACACGCTTGAGTTGCTGGAAGAGCTTGAGCTTGCTTACTTGGTACGGAAAGACTCGTGTCGCGGCGCTACCAGGCATGGTTTCCTGGCGATAGGCCACCGTCGCACGTGGCGGGGCATCTCTGGAGTCTCCGGTGTCTTGTTGGTCATGCTCGTGATCGTGCTCATGGTCTCGCGTTGCTACGAGCCCGAGCGCCACGCAAAAGGAAGTGAACTCTTCCCAGTCCACGACGGCGTCACCGTTGATGTCGATCTGCTCGAACATCTCGAAGAGCAGTCCTACAAGCGCAGTGGCACGGGTTTTGCGTCGCTGTAATGCTGGCCTTGTACGCATGAGCTCGAAGAGTAGTAGACGCGCAAAGTCGTGCTTGCGCAGACCATCCTCGGGGAAGTGGCGCTCGATGCCCAGGAACTCGTTGCAGCTGAGCGCCGCACAAATCCCAACCACACTCGTGAGTGCGTTGCGATTCGGGATCTCAATCTCGGGCATCAGGTCCAGCAGAAACAGTTGCATGGCCTCCACCAGCGCCGCCGTGACGGCACTGCGAACAATCACACCGCGGCGGCTCTCGGGTGCAGCGTGGAAGGCCCAATCGTGGTGCTCGCCGTGTCTGCGGAAGAATTTGCACACTATCACGACGTTCGGTGGTCCTCTGTCTTTTGCCATCCCTTTGGAGTCGTGAGCCACATCCAGTATCCGCACGCGATCGCTAGGATTGAAGACAAACCGGCCACCACCAGCCGCGAGAGCCCGCGCTTCCGCCTCAGCTTGGGAGTGATCCAGGGCATGCAAATCGCACGTGAGAGAGAAGGCGTTGAGTTTCGGAGAGCGAGCGATCTCGTCCTCAGCGTAGGTCACCAAACAACCCACAGCCTCCACATACGGATGGAGTTTGGCCACAGACAGTCGCACTACCTCGCGCTCCTGAGCGTCCTTGGTCTGAGCACGAGTCACGGAGAGGTTGCTGTCGCCAAAGTAGCTGACGTTGGTGCTGTTGGAGCCGAACATGCCTGCAGTTGCGCTTTTGGGAGCCCCGACGGGCGTCTGACCACGCGCGACCTGCAGAATGGCGCCCTGAGCATTGAAGAGCAGCAGCACGAGCTCCGAGATCCACGGCGCTGCGTTCTCTTCGCCACGACAGAGTCGCTACTTGGCACACGTACGCGCATCAGGTCCAGTAGTCAGCGAGGATTAGGAAACGCGTGGCAAAACCAACCGCCGCATCACGATGGACAGGAGCCCACAGCGAGAAGGTGGATAGAGCCGTACAAAGACAACGTGGGGCTGCGATGCCGGCAGTGGCGTCACGTCCTCGTCACACAAGACATCGTCGCATTCTCGCGCTGAAGCTGAAGCCCCCGCAGTAGCAACATCCTCCGATTCGGTGCCAGTCCTGTCCATAGCTCACAGATGAACACACAGCAGCCGATTTGGAACGGCGAGAATGCTTCGCCGTTAACTGCCCGAGCTGGTGCGAAAGGACACGCCTCCACCGAGTTGGTTTCGTTTCGAGGTTCTGGTAGGCACTTTCGTCGTTTTGGACTACGCTGCAGGCGACACGACGCCAAGGCAAGCGGTCAATATGCCGCTACACTGCGACGAGAATGCGGACGCGCGGTTGGTGAAGCTCTTGCGGCGCTGCGAGTCTTCCGCTGTGCTGGGGGAGGTCAAAACTGGCCGATCGCGTGGTAAGGAACCCCAGACGATCGCTGTGACCGATGGTATTGAACTGGCGCGGGAGCTGGAGGCCACAGAGAGGCTTGTGCATGCTGGTAAAGTGGTAGACGGGATGGCGGTGGATGTCAAGCAACAAGAGCGTCAGATTCCGTCGTGGAAGGAGCTGGAGCCACTTTGTGCGGAATTGCACTCTCTCTATGAAGACGCGGACGTTGCAGCGCTTACTCTGCAAGAGCAAGAGTTTGCGAGTGTGTTAGTCCGTGCCATAGTCGACTGTTTGGCGTGCGCTTGTCTGGGTAATCGGGAGATCGAGAACGTGCGCGTGCGATTGCTGGAGATGGCGGTGCGACCGTCACCTCAGTGGCGCAAGGTCGCGGTCACGCTGCTCTTGAACACGACTGTCGCCGTTCTCTCGACGGTGTTGGCCCAGCAACAAGACGAACCGCTACTGCGACCACAGCAACTGGAGAATGCACTTTTCACAGTGCTTCGGGAGATCCTCAGCAAAGCTGTGGTGGTGGCCAGTGCTAACGATACCGATGCTACTCTGTCATCTACCAAGTTTCCCAGCGCTCAAGGCTCCGTGGATGGCTGGATTGCGGTGGCAATAGACAGCATCGCGTTTTTCACAGAGAAGCCGGACGGATCCTTCCGCAGCGACCGGCTGCGGGAGCTCGACGAAGTCACACTCCTTTTCCTTCTCTCAGAGACCACAAACCGCGAGTCTCGAGGCTCCGAATTGCAGCAGAAGGTCCTCAGACTGGTCGTTGCCAGCATGTACGCTTCAGGAACCGCTGTATGCGACGATAGCGTCGCTGCGCGAGTTCACCAGCAATGCACCGATATGGCTGAGTCCGCGTGGAGTACTGGTGGCTGCCTCCCTCTTGTCACCGTCGAGCGGCTGGTGGGGCTCGAGCTACTACGCTTCCACCTGTATAATTCACCAGTGTCGCACTCGCAGAGACTCATGCGCATGGTGCTCTTCGATATGGTGGGCGACCAGCTCCGCCGAAGGGGGAACAACATCGACGACGTAGCGGCACGTGAGCTGGAGCAGCTCTGGCGTGCTTTAGAAGGGTGGGAAGCGACTCCTTCGAGCTCACGGCTTGCCTTGTTGTCACCTTACGTGCCTGCCGGGAGGTTGGCAAAGAAATTGGTGGTTTACTGCCCTCACGTCCCCGAGAAGGACCTGCAGGCGCTTCTTCATCAGGTCCGACAGTTGGCACAAGTGGACGAGTACTTCGGGCCAAGTGCGAGTTTGGCCACAGCCCTCAAGAGTGCCAACAAGCAGCAGGAAAAGGGTATGAGTGCTGCTGAAGCACTTATTCGCCAGGTCACGGAGTTACTGGCATCCCAACTCATGGTGGAGCGCTTCCGTGGTGAGCGCTGGCTGGCGGAGCTT
This sequence comes from Halophytophthora polymorphica, assembly GCA_023338205.1. NCBI lineage: Eukaryota > Oomycota > Peronosporomycetes > Peronosporales > Peronosporaceae > Halophytophthora > Halophytophthora polymorphica. Next base: position 15,382 of record JAADYJ010000483.1, read on the forward strand.
CTCTCCTACGGCCAGGACGACGTCTTTGGCTCTTCATACGGTAGCAAGGCTTCCCCATCGGCAACCACAGTGCATAACCAACCTGAGGCTTGTCTACGACGGCCGATGAAAGCCGGAAACCACGCCCAGGCCAACAACGTTTATGCCGAGGGTGATGAATTGGAAGAAACCTTTTGCTTCGACGAGAATGCCGACATCCGTCTAGCCGCACAAGCTAAATTCTGGGAGCTCGCCGCTGGCGAGACCTCTGCCAGTCTCCGGGTCTCGTTTGCACGCGTGTTGACCCTCTACGTCCAGCGAAGGCGTTACCAGGTCGGCTTAGTTGACGCGATTGCGGTCCAAGAGATCAATTCGTGTCTCCATGTGCTGCTGGAGCACCAGGAGCGCCACCCAGAGGTGCTGAGCACCATTATGCAGCTCGTATTGGAAGTGAGCGAGTGCGAACTGTCCTATCTCGATCGGAGGTGGCAACAGCACGAGCGCAAGAGATCCCAGCTGGGTGGTTTGGAATCCCCGCGTGATCCTTCGGCTGAGCTACACAGCAGGCGCATCGCGTGGTCGGATTCCCTCGCGGCGCGCGTCCTGAACGGCGAGAGTGCACTGGACAAGGCGCTCGTACAGCAGTTCGAGCCTGAATTCTTCCTTACCACATTGCTGGTGCTGCACGAATGTTCGTCGTCTCATCCACCACTCGAATGCCGTCGACTATGCTGTGGAACGGGTACCTCGCTGCGTCAAGACGTCGCAGCGTGTACGGCGCTGGTCCTCAGCCACGCTCTGACTGCCAGCAAAGGTGGCATTGCCCTGAAACGAGCCGGCGGACTTTCTGCGCTGACACCGTTCCTGCAGTCGTGTGATACCCGCGTGGCAGTGTGCGTATTTGGCGAAGCATTGCAGGGTAAGAACACCACCTTGAGGAGTTCGCTGACGAGCTAGACGGTATTGTGTGATTGCTTGACAGGTTCATGGCCAAAATACTGCGCGAAAAGGCGAAACAGGAGGATCTGGCGCAGTACGACGCCTTCCTGCGCGAGCTCTACGTGGCTTGCGTCGAGGCCGACGACGAAAGCGCGCTGTACAACTCGCTCCTGCACGCGCAGACGCTTCTGCACGGCGCTCCACCACTTTCTACTCTTTCTTCGGCGAGCCACAGATCATCAAGGGGCACCTGAATAAGGTCAGGAAGCATCCAGCCTCGGTAGGAAAGCCTGCCCAATGCTTTAGTCTCGTCCACCGATATTTCTCATAGCGTTGAGTGGGGCATTGCGACGACCGGTTCTTACCTGAAGATAAAGGTAGAAGCAGCGCTTTGTCACAGCGGAATGTAGACCTCGTCGAGAGTGATTCCGTGGCTGTTCTCAAAGGTGTAGTCAATCTGAGCCACAGACCAGACCCAGGCATTCCTACGGCCTCAGTCCCAGTTTTGCTTTGTTGCTCAGTTCGGCCTTGCCCGGGTTGGCTGCTTTCTACGAAGATGCCGAGGTTGGCACCGACTATACGCGCTGGGACTGCTGGGGAGGTTACCACGGCGACAGCCAAGCCAGTGTCTACGGCTTCGGATGGGTACGACCCGACAAGGCGGAATGCGTCGCAGTGCGCCGTGCATGGTCGTCCTAAGGCTTGGCAGAGCAACTCGAACTAGTTTGCGTGTGCCAAAATGACTGGTGCCACCTCGGGGAGGGCGGCCCCCATAACCGCAACGCGCCGGTGCCGATCGAGTTCGATCACACTGACAACCGTGTCGTGGACGTGGCTTGCTGCATCGCCATCACCGTCTTCCTTTGTAGTTCGTACTACGCAACTGTGCGATCTGTGCCGCTTTGAAGGAGGAGAGAGAGCTGGAGGGCCATGCTGCTGTGGTGTGTGCACTTGGTGGTTTGCGTTGCGGTGTAACTACAGTCGACGGCGACGTGTACGCGTGCGGAAGGAACCATAAATACGTGTTGCGCTTGTTAATTGACTCCACACACAGCCCAGTGATGGGAAAATGTCCCCTGGAGAGCTTCTTGCCTTGCTTTCGCTGCATCCTCTCGCTATGGATGGCTGCCACAGGGGCCAATGCGCGTTGGGCATCACCAAGAGCCCCGTGGTGCTGCCAGTGCCCTCACTTCTGAGCGGCAAGGGCATCACCAATCTCTTCTCAGGCCACGACAGCAATCACATTCTGGCACTCAACCGTATGTCTCCTTCCATCATAGGCTTGACTGGGGCCTGACAGATACGACTGACATCCTCTGCTGTGCTGGTGGCCTGGTTGTAGATACCGGGAGCTTGTTTGTCTTGGGCTTCAACCGACACGGCCACTTTGGACACCCGACGGCCTGGCAGAACGTCGACAGACCCATGCGAATGAAGCTCGAGGGGGAGCGCGTGGCGAACATAGCCTGCAACGGCGACCACATCGCCATCGTTACGGACACTGGGGCGCTCTACGTGTGCGGGAAGAACGCCGACGGCCAACTGGGCACCGGTGATACAGTGGACAGGAGGACGTTCCATCCCGTGGAGTACTCCTTCCACTCCCACCGTGCTCTCCGTGGTCTGCGGCTATAACCACACGGTTGTGTCGCTCCATAAGTTCATCTTCTCTCTTGGAGTCGACTCTCGTAGATATATTGATACTCACACTGCTCTATTCACCTGAATGTCTGCTGAGCAAAGGGTGGAGGCACCGTGGCTTTCGGCTTGAACGCTGATGGTCAGCTGGGAATCGACCGTGTCTCGAGGAAGCCTGTGGCCCAGCCTACGTGGTGCCGCTGCGTGAGTGGCGTGATCAAACAGCTCTCGTGTGGAGATGCTTTCCCTGTTGCGAATGGCGAGCTCTACACGTTCGGCAGCAACAAGTTCGGTCAGCTGGCGCTCGGCCACTACAAATACCAGTCGACCCCACGATAACCAACACTTGTTGAGCATGCGGCTCGCCGTACGAAGCCTCACTACGGCGGGTTTGGTGGCGGTTGTTGATGGTATCGCAGTTTCGTGCCGGCTTGACAATGCTACTCCAGGCCGTGAAGGGAGGTACCGAACTGCGAATCGCCCTGGTGGCATGTGAGCGCGACCACGTGCTGCTGATTTCGGAGGACGGCAAGGTGTAGTCCGCGGGCGACAACTGCTGCGGCCAGCTCGGGCTTAGGATTAAGGAGCTGTCCGTCAGTACTCTGACTTGTGTCTCTGAGCCAGCTTGTGGTCTGCAAACTCGGAAACGTTGTCGATTGCTCGCGATTTGGACTTGAACCCCAAGGTGTTGGCTTGGCACGCTTGTGTGTATGATGCTGCGATGCAACTCCGGCAGGTCATTGCAGGCCGCGCACACTCTCTGTATGTGTTGGCACCGGCCAAGATCGCGATGCACGCCGTGAAGTTGCCTGCTACAGACCAACACTGCGCCGCCGAGGAGGCCTCCACCACCAACGAAGCATGGTTGGCGATTCCTGCGGCCGACCAGCTGGGTGCAGGCTTGCGTGGCATGGTGAACGCCCTGCATACCCTGCCGTAGCTCTCGGGCTTGGAGCTCGAAGCAGCGAAAGTGAGATATATCGGCATCTTTGTTAGAAGTGTCATTAGTCACTTGACTTCATAGGTCCTTACTTCAAACCGAGATGTATTGGCGTGGACCACACTGGACATTGTTTGTAACCTTCCAAAATGAGCAGTTTAAAACACACATCTTTGCGTGGACCACGCTGAATATCTGGATGCCGATCGGGTGGTTCTCCGGTCTCGACAGTTCAAGTGCCAGAGGTGTGCGGAGGCCCACCTGTACATTGTCGTCCTTGTGTGCTAGCTAGCCCCTGTTCATGTCATGTCTGTGGCCAGAAGTGCGTCGTCGCCCCGCGCGCTCTTGGTTTCCTCGGAGCCCGAGAGTGTGCGTTTGCTCCCGTGGGGCGACGACTCGCTGGCGAGAGCTCTGCTCGACTTCCTATGCGCATCGGTGTGCCGGCGGTCGCTGAAAAGCGACTGCCGGAGGTTAACCTTTGGGTGGGGGAGCCGAGCGCCTCGCGCGCTGGCCAGACAACGAGTGGCCTTCGGGCCACGGGAGATACTGTGTGGAGTTCTCGCTGCAATTTGCTTGGACCATGAAATGCTCCAGACATACACCACCTTGCCCTGCGTGTTTTGCTGTCGTAATGTAGGATATAAGCGTGCTGGTAGTAAAGCTAGAAGTCTGTTTTGTGCTGCATACTGCCACGAGAGAAGTCGAATCTTGTCTGGAAGCTCGTCGGGAGGCACGCGCATGCTCTCTTCTAGTGGAAAAGCCTTTTTCCCAGGAGGTGCACGCCTCACTAGGTCCGCCGGACAATATTGCGGGCCTGCTCTTCTTAGCACTGCGCAGTTGGACCGTAGTCGTTGCGCTTACGTTGCACGTCATGGTCCAGAGCCTGTGATGAAGAGTGGTCTTGTGCGCCGACTGACAGCGAGCGCATGCACGTTTTGGGAAACGTCGTGAAGCCTGGGCTGCAGACAATGTGCTCGGGCTATGAACTTGAGTAGGGGTCGCAACAACTCGCTCCATTGTGAGGCAGTGTGCCTGGCTTGCAGCGTCACACCACGAGGTGGGAAGTACGGTTGGAAAGCACGTAGATGTCGTACATGAGCCGTTGACTGGCTTGCAGGCTGCGTGTGTGCTGCGCTGTGTTGAATAGCGGCTGCGTTCGCTCCAAATCCTCGTGTCGGAGTCGCCCTTGCAGCTTGGAAAGCACCGCTGGCGTCGTGGCGAGGTACACTGTCCAAAGCACGAACGCTTGTGAGCCTCAAAGCTATCGCAGCGCTCCGCTCGACACGCACTCAGTCATCCGACTCGATACCTGCCAAGTCCTCGTACTCCTTGCGCGAGTGGGCCACAAGCTCCGGTAGCCCCAGGTTCTCCAGCAATGAGACGCTCACGCGACTGGGAAACCGGTGGCAGGAGTAACTCAGCCCAAGAGTTAGCAGCTCCATTTGAG